>BHFT01069029.1:0-14726 GCA_004320025.1 Laticauda laticaudata
TGATTCTCCAATGCCTCTTGCTAGATCTCACTGCCCAACACTCAGGATTTTTAAAAAGGGTTTTGCCACAGGAAACAGCCGGTGGCTACTTTCAGCTTTTGTTGGTGCAGCTGGACACATGACCCCACCCTGAGTCATTGGCCTCTAGCTGCCGCCAGTCTTTTTCAGCATGAGAAGCCTGCAGCCACTGATTTTTTTCAGAGCAAGAAGCCTGCAGCCACTGATATTTTTCAGCGCAAAAAGCCTGTAAGCAGCCACTTTTTGCTGGTGCGAAGGTCCTGCAGCAGCTGCCTCTTTGCTGGCTGGAACTGAGCCGGGAGTAGCTACTGGAGGCGTCTCACTCTGGCAAAGAGGTGATGGCTGCAGGATTCTTGTGTAATTTTTTGCTGGCATGAAGAGCCTGCAGCAGCTGCCCCTTTGCTTGCCAGAACCGTGCTGGAAATGGCAGCTGGAGGCTTCTCACTCTGGCAAAGAGGTGGAGGCTGCAGGATTCTTGCATCGATTTTTACCTGCATGTAGGGCCTGCAGCAGCTGCCTCTTTGTAGCTGGAACTGAGCCGGGAGCAGCGGCTGGAGGATTCCTGCACTGACAAAGAAGTGGTGGCTGCAGGATTCTCATGCTACTTTTTGCCAGCATGAAGGGCCTTCAGCAGCTGCCTCTTTGCTGGCTGGAACCAAGCCAGGAGCGGCGGCTGGAGGGTTCTTGCACTGGCAAAAAAGGGAGTGGCTGCAGGCTTCTCGGCTTGGGGGAGACATGGCAAGGCTTGGCCACCTTTTGGGCTCTATTCTGCTTGCCACCTGTTCGACCACCACTCTGCCTCGGGTCCCACATCCAGCCTATGACAAGGCTGGTAGATGGGCAAGCCCTCGGGAGAGGCATTTTCTCTCAGATCTTGCACCCAGAAGACCCCACGGAAGCCAAAGCTGGGCCCGAAAGATGGATGAACCTCGCCATGTATCTCACCCTCATCGAGGCAGTCATTGGGTTGAGCACAGCAAGCCTGGAATGGATCTTCCTTCCCCGCCATCATCCTTACCTTCTAGCCCATGGCACTCACTCACACTGTTCCCACAGTGACAACCCGGCATGCAGGTGGAGGTCCCAGGGAAGGCCAGAGACTGGCACATTCCCCAACCCAAGGTGAAGGAAAAATGGGAGGCATGCAGGTGGAAGGATGGCGAGAGCCAGGCCTGAAAAGCAGCTGAGCCTTGCTGTGTCCATCCCAAGGTGGCCCTTTGGCTGAGTGCCTTACCTTTGCAGGCAGCCATGGTGAGCAGAGCAGGCGAGACACAGAGATCAGCTGGGCCATGAGGTCTGGGTGGGTGAGTGAGCAAAGGAGCCAGGGAGTAGCTGGGCATGGGTGTGACTCTAGCCATGGGCCATGGTGGGCAAGAAGAGATAGGGTAGGGTTGGGGGGCGGGGCAGGGCAGGGCAGGGAGGTGGCAGCCATGGGTGGGATTTGCCGGTTCATCAAACTGGACATAAAATTAACAACTGATTCACCCGAACCAGTACAAACCAGCAGCACCCACCTCTGTATAGAGGAAGTGTAGATAAGGCAGCAATTATGTATAAATGATGACTTTGTTATTGCTGAAAAGTATAAATTTTATTGAAATTTGAAACAGAAGATGAACAAGTGAAAGAGTGGGTGATAAATGGGCTAAAAACTTTGGGCTATACAAATACATGCAATATATTTTTATACAAATACAAATGGGTATACAAATTGAATAATGGGAAAATGTGAATGAAATAACTGAAATTCACATTATGTTATAAAGGTATTTCAAATTTATGTTGGAAATAGGAATAGCAAGGGAGGAGTTTTTACCATGTTTGATGGACTTGTAGAAAATAAAAAATGGACTCAAATAGAAACAAGTCAAATATTTTAAAGATTAATATATATCCTTTTGGGACTAATAGACAGTTGGAAAAACCCATGGAACTTTGTTGTTATATATAATAATAGCAGCAGGACTTCTATCCGCATAGCAGTGGAAAGTTTTCACACAACTTGCAATGGGAGAATGAATGGTGAAGAAGATGGAATTGGATGAACGGCAAAACTGACAACTCGACTACAGAAAAGACATTAATTGTAATGCTGATTGGAAGCCCCTTTTGGATTTTCTAAAGGAAAATGAAATTATTATATATAGATTTGATCATAAGAAAAAATAGTAGACAACAGAAAAATTGAAAGTTCCATCATCAAGTTAGAATAAGAGATTAATGTAAAAGTATGCCTATTTGTTTTAAAAGAAAATCAGAAGTCATTTCTTTGTATTTTACTTTCTGCATGTTTGGTTTGCTCTTTCATTCTTTACTTTTTCCCTTTTTTCTATCTTAATTATTAGTTTTTGATTTTTCCATTTTTTAAACAAATCTAATAAAGTTATCTTTAAAAAGAGTAAATAGCAGAAATGAAGTACAACTCATTGCTGACCAGGAACAATTGACAATGTCAGTTCCTCCTACCAAAGCTGTCTACTGTAAAGGTTCTGTCGGGTCCCTACATTCTTTCAGCTCCGAACCTTGTTTTAAAGTTCTGTTCTCAGGACTGACAATCCTATCAAGCCCTTGCAGTGAACAAGTTGAAATCTTTTAGATGGTAAGATGATTGTGGATTTTCTTATTCCCTTAATATGGATTTTCAATGTGTTTCCAGTTTTGTTGCCACTTTTTATAGAAGAAGGAAGCTGAACCTTGAGTCAACAGAAGTTTTATTGATGAGGATAGCTGCACCCAGTGGCGGTATTCGACCGGTTAGACCCTGTTCTGGCAAGCTGGTAGCAGCAATGAGCAGCGGAGACTGAATCAGTTCTCTCCACTGCTCTGCTTTTGGGCCCACCCACTTGCCCGGGCATACACACAAAACACGCCCGCCAAGCCACGCCCACTGAACCAGTGGCAAAAATATTTGAATCCCACTGCTGCTGCAGTCCTTGTTTAAGTGTGAAGTATAATGATTCTAGCTTTGAGCTCTGAGGAAGAACAGCTGGCAAACTAACTAACTAACTGCTGAAGAACTTGAGCCACTTCCCTCCTGATACTGAGCCTGAAGTTACTGATCTGGCTCTCGATGAATTCATGCCACCACTATTGTATTGTCTTCCAACCACTTCCTACATAATAGATGACATGATCTATGCCTGTGTTGTGCTCGACAACAGCATAGGTCAACAGCTGAGTAACAAGTCAGGAGAAGGAACACTCTTTCTGGACAATCCATCCATTATTTACACATTTCCTTTCCACTGTAGGAAAAGTCTCAGAGATGTTTGAAATCCTCCAAATCTTATTGTAATTATTCAGAGACTCTCCAATATATGCAGCTTAATTATAATTTTGTATGAATGAAATGAAAAAGTATTTACTACAAGGAAAACAATTTTATAAAATATATTTAATATATTTATTTAATATATTTAATTTAGTTACATTGGATTTAAAATTACATTACGGTGAAACAAATGTAGTGATATTGCTGGAGAAAAGAGATATTTCAGCGCATGAAGTATCCAAACAGTTTAATGTTTCAAATCAAACATTTCATACCAGAAAGCTGAAATTGCCTTAAGGGTGAAAGTGGTTTGTATAATCTAAAATATCTATCTATAGATCTGAAATTTTAACACAGTGGCTCTCCATGTTTCTGAGAGTTTTTATCTTTGAAGAATCATGATGATTCACATCTTCCTTATTTCAAACACTTCAGCTTCCTCCACCAGCATGCTAACTGTTGTGCATGATTACATCCCTTAAGCTAAACAACTTTGAGTCATTTTCCCACGGTCCCCTGAATAAGCTATCAATGAATTGGAAACTCCTTTCACATCAGTAAGCACCACTATGTTATTTTTTAACAAACTGAAAACAAGATTGATTATTCATAAGCATTCAAAATGTCTGGGTTGATTAGTTAGATATTTGATAGCCTACCACAAAAAACTTCCTATTGCCTCCATCTTCAGCAGAAAAGGTGGTGCCTCAAAAATAAGCAGAACCAGGCACTGTAGCCACGTAGCCATGTAATAGGACAGGGATGGTAGGCACGTTGATGCGCTTATGCACGCCCCCTGCAGACTTCTTAGGAAAGGAGTGAGATCAGTAGTAGACAGTCTAAGGTTAAAGTTTTGGGGTTTGGAGAAGAAACCAGAGAGTCAGGCAGAGTATTCCACACATTGACCACTCTGTTGCTGAAGTCGTATTTCCTGCAATCAAGTTTGGTGCCGTTTACCTTGAGTTTGTATCTATTGTGTGCTCTTGTATTGTTATAGTTGAAGCTGAAGTATTCATTGACAGGTAGGACATTGCNCGTAGTTCTAGGTTTTCTAGGTCTAGAATTTCAAGTCTGGTGGCATAAAGTATTCTGCAACTGAATAGGAGTGGAGAACTCTTATTGTGAAATATTTCTGGACTTTCTCAACTGTGTTCATATCAGATACGTAATGTGTATACGTAATGCCAGGAATTAGAGTAACCCATAAACTTGAGCTAAATTTCAATGACCAAGAAATATTTAAGATGCAGAAAGTTTTCCCAATTCACATTCTCCTACCTTCATGAAATATAAGTATAAGGATGTTCCTCCATGTTCAGACATTTTGCGACTTGCGTTTGATTTCTGCGACCCTCCTTGAACAGGTTGTTAAAATTGTTTTACTTTAAGTGGATCTTTTATTTAGATCTGTTATATCACCTAGTTATTTCTGCTTTCATCCCCTATTTTGAGTGCTTTTAACAGCTATGAAGTTGGAAGGAGGCCTTCATGAAGCCCAGCCTCCTGCTCACTGCAGAAATCCAATGCAAGCTTCTGAGATGGAGCAGCCCAGTCTGCACTTGAATACACCCACTAAAAAGGAACCAGACCAGTGGTGGGATTCAATTCAGCACCCGAAGGCCTGACAAAGAATAATGGATGGAAACTGAACAAGGAGCAGTTTAACCTGGAAATAAGGAGAAACTTTCTGATAGAACAGTCAACAAATGGAACAGCTTGTCCTCAGAAGCACCATTACTTGAGACTTTCAAGAAGAGATTGGACTCCCATCTGTCAGAAATGGGGTAGGGTCTCCTGCTTGGGCAGGGGGTTGGACTAGATGACCTACAAGCAGTGGTGGGATTCAATTTTTTTTATTACCGATTCTGTGGGCATGGCTTGGTGGGCATGGCAAGGGAAGAATACTGTAAAATCTTCAGTCAGAGGTAGTATTTGCCTCCCAACTACTCAAAATTTCTGCTACCTCTGAACCAGACACCTCTCTTCCTCTGCTGGAAATCCAAATCCAATGACACTGATTCTTCAGCTTTTCTTGACCTATTGACCCTAAAGCCACTATGATTGCGATCAAGAAGGATTAACTCTATACCCTCTCTTGGTCTATCATTCTCCCTATTTTTGTCTAAGAAATTCCTTATGTAAGGTCATTTCTTTCTGCCTTTCTTCTGAAACACACTTAAACAGAATATGCGTTCTTGGACTCTTTTATTGACAGAATGCAGTTAGGTAGGGGTCAGACACCATTTATAATGTAATCTCCTTTCTGTTGTGATCTAAAATCTGATTCATAAATTATTGCTAAAGGGAGAAACTCTTAGGAATACTCACAATCACACACTGAAAGATTCAACTTTCAACAAAACTGTTTTTACTATTCCTAACATTCTATCAGACTTTGCCTTCATATAATTTAAATACATTGTTTTGTTTTCTGCATTCTATAACAAAAAAGAACAAAATGTTACCTTTGTTTCTGTGACTATCATTCAGATATTGGAGAAATATATTATTATATCTCCCCTCAGTTATCTTTTCTCAAGGTTAACTATATCAAGTTCCTTCAATTTCTTTCATCGTTTCTATTTATCTAATAATTCAGCTGTCTTTCTCTGAACTTGTTCCAATTTGTCTGAATCCTCCTAAAAGTGATTATTATTTGTAATTTACTTTAAATATGGCTTTTCACTGACAGGCAAAATGCAGTTAAAATAAATGAGACCTAATTTTCTAGATTATCCCTGTTGCCTATCCCCCCTTGTGAGAATCACTTTTTCTGGGCATTTTTGCATCACATAGTGGAAAAAACTACCTTTCTCTATGTCTATGGCCACACAATAAACTGGCTGGGGCAGTGGGCACAGGTTACAGCTAAAAGCATAGTCTCATTGAAATACTCAATATATGTCTGTATTCATAGATATAACTTTTTTCAGCAGAACTTAGTAACTGACACCCACAACTGATTTGTCTGCAATTTGAAGCACAGAAAAATTCCTAAGACTACTGTATAGTACTACTTTGAATTAAAACCTCTTTTAACTTCAGTGTATGAGATACAAGTATTAACCATGCCTGAAAGCCTCATTTGTTTAGATATATTAATTGAAGTTCCCAAGTCTGTCATTAACTTTGGCTCAGAACCAAAACACTGTATTAAGATAAATACTGTGGGCAAGCAACATGGAACAATGAGTTAGAACAGTCTCATTTAACAAAACTATAACCTAATGTTCTGAAGAAGATTAAATAGATATCTGGTCTTAAAAGGAGATTCTTAAGAAAATATTCTTTTCTGGGTCTTTTGGAGATAATGTGTAGGAAGGACTGGGTTTTAAATTGTATGCCGGTAATGCAATATATTGCTTCATTTGACCCTATTCTATAACAGACATGATTCTGTTTTGCTTTAATATTCATATAGATGTAAATAGGGAGTTGGGAAAAAGGTAACAGTTGGAAATGTGAATGTTCTTATCCTGTTATGCGGTAGACATACTACAACTTATTCCTATGGTACACTTATAGCTTGAATTTTGCTATATTATAGTTATCACCTTTGATTTGATGATGTTTATTACCTTTTAAGTAAATGGCATGCTAGGAACACAGCCCCATATACTGTACTACAATAGTATGTTTTGGATAACTGGCTAACCTTGAAAATGACAGGGCTTTTTATAAACATCTCACTCTCCTGAGGTTGTCTTTTTCTCAGTGTCACAGCTAATTAACTTCTAGGGATAATGATGGGAACTATTTTCTTTCACAATCCTAAACATGGGCCCAAAAGCAATGAATGAGCTGAGGAAGCCTCCCCTGTAGCCCCTGCAGATCGAAGCATGCAAAACAATTGGAGTGTGTGCAGAATGCTGGACAACCATCATTTGTCTGATCTCTGAGGCTTGTGATGGGATCATTTACAATTTCTAGTACAGGGAGAGGGAAAATTTCTCTTGATTTGTTTTTTTTAATGGCTATTCTTCAAAGAAAAGGATATTTTCTTTAGGACATTTAAGTCAGGCAATATTCTAGTAATAATCTGTAATATATTACTTCCATTTTAAAAAAAGGAAAGTACTGCTTTTAAATAATATTATAATGATTACTGATGTGATGCATAGTTTGAAACAGAAGTGCAAAAATATCCCCAGGCTGCAAAGAGTTTCTGAAAAACATTAGCAATAACCCCCAAATTTGCCATTGCTTGCATTTTTAATGTATCACAAGAAGAAAAATATTAAATTAATGTGGATTAATCATAGTCACTGAATTTAATTAAATGCTAAATTTAAAACAATTGAATTGTTGTTATAACAATACCCATTTTATCTGAGGTTCAACTACTTTGGAGAACAGAGTTCTTCGTGTCTTATCCAAAACTATATGTCATTCTCAAGCTAAACAAAGTTGGGTGTTCCTGGTTTAGTAAAACTAGTGAAACTATAAAACTGTGAGGGTTTCCTTTTTTGTCAATAATTATATATTTTCATATTGGCTATATACCTGAAAATATAGAAGCTCCGTGGAATGAATATTTGGAGAAGAACCTCTAATAGAACAGGGCTCATTCTAGGATAAAACCTGGATTAAAACCAGAACTGCACTTGTACAGGCATTTTGATCTACATGTTAACCTCCTCTAATATGACAAAGATGGCTCCCTTCTACCAAATCATGTCATTTATCAATTTACCTCAGTGTTGTCTACTTTTATCAAAAGTAGCTTTTCAAAGTAGTGCCTTCCCAACCCAAGGTAAAATGTTAAGGATCGAATCTGGGACATTTGTGTACAAGGCAGTTGAATCCACATCAAATAGAGAGACAAAAGATGCAACTGAATTATACTACTTTAATCAACGATTAGAGAAGATAATGACAGCTTTCTCCTTCTCTGTATATTGGTATATTTATCAACTGAAAATGATGACTAATTCTTCAGAGAGAAAGAAAACATTCAAACAGATGAATCTTGATAGACTTGAACACTGGGCCTTATCTAACAAAATTCTCTACAAATACAATATAGAGAAAAGTAAAGACTTACACTTAGGCAAAAAAACCCAATGTACACATATAGACTGGGTGAAACCAGAGTTAATAGCAGTAACTGTGAGAGGGATCTTGGGGTTTTAGCAGGCAACCAGCTAAATAATTGTCATGCTCCTGTTGGAGTCTGAATCCAAGGAGGAAGCCAAACAGCTGACAGGGAATGGGAGTGTGGCTCTGTTGGCTGTGGAGGAGGCTGTGGAAGGGCAAGTCTGGCAGGGCAGAGCAGAGATATAACAAGGGAGAGGGAGTTCAGAGGAAGAACCAACTGCTTCATCCTAAGGCATGCAGGGAGGAACAGAGAAGAGAGCAACATGGGTTGCATGGTTTATGGGGGAGGAAAGGGCCCTGATTCCCTTCATTAACCACAGCTGGGAAGAGAATTTATAAGACAAGCAGGCTCCGTGCAACAGGCTGTTGGGAGCAAATGTGGCTTTATCTTATATTATCATGGCTTATCTGTGTTCCTGGCATCTTCCCAACCATGTGAGTTTTGCTGTGCCTTCAAGTCAGAAATTCTTGCTCCTGCCCTGCCAAACTAATTACTTCAGTTTTGCTTGTTTGGAGTTTAAGTTGCAGTTTGTGTTGACCATGTTTTGGACTTAATTTTTTGTAGTCAAAGGCTGTTCCCGGGAGAGTTTTTCTCCAGTCAGAAGATAACCTGGGCATTGGGGGCAAAGTTGGAGATAATAAAGGGACTCTTATTTATTATCTGACTAAGTGCCATACCCCAGTCATCACAATCATTTTTATTATTTTATTCTTGTTCTCATTTTTGTTTGACAAATTCTACTAAATAAATATAAATTAAATAAATAAATATTAGGCACCAGTGTGCAGCAGCAGCCAAAAAAGCCAATGCAATCCTAAACTGCATTAACAGGGATACAATCAAGATCAAGTGAGGTACTACTACCAGTTGTATAAAGCCTTTTTAAGACCACACCTAGAATCCTGCATCCAGTTTTGGTTACCTCACTATAAAAAAAGATGTTGAGACTCCAGAAAAAGTTCAGAGAAGAGTAACCAGGATTATTAGGGGACAGAAGACTAAAACATATGAAGAACGGTTACAAAAATTGGGCATTGCTAGTCTAGTGAAGAGAAGGACTAAGGCAGACACGTGTTCCAATATTTGAGGGGCTTCCACAGAGAGGAAGGGGTCAAGCTATTCTCCAAGGTACCTGAAAGCCAGACAAGGAATAATGGATGGAAACTGATCAAGGAGAAATTCAACCTAGAAATAAGGAGAAATTTTCTCACAGTGAGAACACTCAACCAATGGAAAAGCTTGCCTTTGGAAGTTGTAGGAGCTTTATCACTGGAGGCTTTCAATAAGAGTTTGGATTGCCATTTGTCAGAAATGGTGTAGGATCTCCTGCTTGGTCTGGAGATCGCACTAGTTTACTTACAAAGTCCCTTCCAACTCTGTTAATCTGTTAATCTGTTAAACATTTCGAGACAAGGTGAAGAATTGGGATGAAATAAATAGTATGGCATTTAAGGCCCGGTCCCACTGCACTTACGGATGCAAAGAGGATGTAAAACGTTAAAAAAAGCTCTGCATCCGTTTGGAAAAGGCCTATGCAAATCGTATGTGTACTCACTGCATACATGTTTCATACCACTCTATCATTGACGCATTCTGTCCACTGCAATTTCATTCCATGCCAAAGAAGTTTGAAGAGCTGCACAACTTTGTGAACAGATTGAAACATTTCCGCCACGTACCGATTGTACATCACGACAATAACGGGCAACAAACGTTCCTATGGCCCCAGTATATCTATCCGTATAAAGCGCTCCGTTGTATCCTCTCTGCTCCTCTGGCCATCCCCTCAACTTAACACTCCACTGCAGCTGAAAAAATGGAAAGAGGAGGAAACAAAACGTTACACAGACACGAAACTACACAGCAGTAGTACACACGGACAATAGAAAGGATATAAGATATGCATCTTGTATATAAAGTTATTAAAAACGGAAGACAAAAACCGTTTTGTATCCTGGGATGCTTATCTCGTATATTAAGATGTCTGGAGCTATGTACTAGAGTATTGTAGAAGGGACCACCTCGCGGGACAACCAATATTTCTGTAAAAAACGGGGGAGAAAATCATCTGGATCTAGGATGGTGGATCATTACCAGATCCCACTATGGTTGCATGGAGGGTATCTATCCCACACACTTCCTATATCTATCCCACAAGCCACGCAAAGGCTTTAAACCATTTTTCAAAGTTTTCACCAAACCACATTTAGTAAGTAAAACAAAATGAACCAAAGTAATAAGTGTCTTAAGCAAAGATAACCTTTATTAACTTTCTTAGGTAAAATTTTTGAACTTTATTATTAAGCAAAATGAACCAAGTCAACAACTGAATTATAAAGCAGTCTTAAAGCAAAAATAAACTTAAACAAGTAAACAACCAGTCTCTGACACTATTCTCAGTCACTCTGACACTCTTCTTCATTGTTCTTTCCACTATTTCCATCTTGCGTCTCAGCTGTTAAGCGGGCCAGAAGAATATTGGAAAGGTGGCTGTGTCTGACGTGCGTGGTCTGCACGAGCCCCGATTGGGAGTGCTTGGCCCCAAGGGCTACCAACAGGTGGGATGGTTGTTCAGGAAGCTTATTCCGAGAGTGACTCGTACTTCGATGAGGTTGAGAGGCCCCTTCATCAGAACTTGAGATGTCAAGGCCCAACACTGAGCACAGATTCGTTGTATGATTGGGCTTGGCTGTGAGGTGGAGGAAGGAGGCCAGTGTAATGGGGCTGTCTGGATCTGCAGACTGGGTAGGACTGGCATTGTTGGCGATCCCCAAATCGAATTCTGGGCCTGCTGGAAGGTTTCTGCTTTCTCTGTGGGAAGTCCTGGTATGTTGTAGTCTTAGGTTCAGGTGAAGGAAGGCTGTTGAAAGCTGTGAGCGGCCCTGTTATCATCCTCTCGGCTGGGGAGGAGCAGACCTGGACTGTGTGTAGGAGCAGTTCTAGCTGGGCCTTGGGATTGTTGCTGCTGATCTTTTCTGCTTCATCACCTGGGACTGGGCCTTCGGGCAGGTCCCTCGGGCGTCCTGGAATCATGTAGGGGATGAAGGGTTGCTGGTCCTGAGCGATCGGTATGTCTCTAGTGGACCAGTGAGCAGAGAAGTTCTGTGCCTCACGCGTCTTCAATTGTGGTCTCTCTGATCATCCAACACACGCACTCACATGTGCGGTGCTTGGCCCTCCAGGTCTGCCTTCCTCTGGGGTCCTGTATCCTGTGTAGCGGGGCCTTGGCCGTCGCCGGCCGGGTGGGTTGGCCTCGTCGGTGGCTTCTTGGCTTCTTCCCTCCATCCCTTCGAGGACAGCATATGCCGATCCATACTCTCCCCGGACAACATCCTCCACCAGAATATGCCAGCGACACTGGGGCAAGATTGCCCAGCAGCCTGCTCCGCGGGGGCACGCCCGAGCACGGGGAGTCCATCTGCCATATGGGCCCTCCCTGACACTCACCACAACCACTCCTCTAGAGCTCAGACATCCTCGGTATGAGAATCAACCAACTAGACACATAATATCGTCGCAACGCTTAGCAATAACGCAGCCACACCTCAGCGACTCATGTCTAAGGCCTGAGAAAGGAGGACTAGCTAGCTGCTGGGCTTCTGAGGGAGAGGGGTCTCAGAGGGGCTGTCCCTCCGTGGCGGATCTCACCCTCCAGGAAAACTGCACTTGCCACATCTACATACACTTTCCCCCGCGTTCAGTGAGCTTGGGACAGTGGCCAGCTGCCCGGCATTTCTTGAGTGTAGCTTGCCATACCAGGTGTGGCATATGCTTCCACCATCACAGGAGTACATTCTGCAGTGACTAGCCCTGCTCTCTGCCTTGTCTCCTCAACGCATCTGCCTAGCTATCTTCTCTGGTGATCCCGATACAGTTCTGTGCGCCCTTTTCTACAGACGGTAACTTCCATATCCTCCCATTCAGGCCATTCCAGCACCTCCATGCCTCATGCTACCTCAGAATGGTGTACTGTTTCCTCTCTCCTTTCTCCTTCCTTGCCTATTTCCTCCCTACTGGCAGGGCCTCAGCAGGGCCCTTCAGTGGGCTTGAGCAGCAGGGCCTTCAGCAGCAGGGCTTCTGACGGGCCTTGGGCTGGTCCACCAAGGCAGCAGCAGCGCAGCTTCAGAGTCCAGTGCCAGGGGGTGGCATGCTGGCTTCTCCTTTCTTCATCCTTTCCAGGGCTTTGAACAAGATAGGCACGGGCTTACCTCCTTCTTGCCTGACTACACCGTAACCATGGCTTTCATGCAAGATGCTAATGCTGGCAGCACATCTTTCCCCTGTAGGCTGACTGGATCAGGTGCGTGTTCCATCACTCTTAATATCTAGCGGAAACGCATGAATGTAATTCATACCTCCCCGCATCATGCGCACGTGAAATTGCTTCGATGCCGATATACATCCCGTGATGTTAGCCATGATGCATCTCGCTAACCTTCATCCGTATGCATCCGCTTCATACTGGCTATGCTTACCGCTTTTGGAAACTTCCTCCCCGGCAACCCCTTCGGAAGGTTGGTCACTCCCGCTTCCCATTCGCTGTCATCCCCGCTACGGCGCTTGCCTATGAACATCCGTTTCAACCATCGCCCGCTACCATACAACACCCACATCCGTTCTTTTCCGTTCTGTTTATGCAAATTTTCGCCACTTTTTGGAGCGGATGACAACGGATGGAGCCACCCCCGAAATTTTGCTCGTCCGCTGTGTCTATTTATTAATGATGCTCTAAAAGGATACAATAGTAGAACACTTGATGAACTTTTTGATTAAAATAGTCATACAGATTTGCTGTTTTGTTTGTTTATCATACTCTACCACACCAGTTTCAAAAAACAAAATGTAATCAATATAAAAAGTAAAAAATGATAAACAATAACCACTAAAATACAATAGGCTAATATTAAAAATAAAATCAAAAGAACACAGTCAATTCATTCTTTCAGAGAGTTTGCTGTTTTCACAATTAGACAGAAAACTAGATTTTAAATTCCAACCATGACTGGATGTGAAGTGTTTTTCCTTTTCATTTGTTTTTCATTTAACATATCAGTAATAATTATTTTATTTTTGAAGCTGCTTCTGATCATTTTTCCAGAATGACCTTTTCATGTTTCATAAATAATTTTGAATCTTTTGTTTTTGTAATAGATGGAAGGATGAAGCTTACTAGTTTTCTTTGGAACTTTTCCTCCAACTTCTTATTTTTAGATAATTATAATAGAATTCCTATAATCACAGAGTTATCTTTTCACTGATTTTAGAATAAAACTCCAAGCACTAAATAGGATAGTAGTATCTTTAGTTTATGACTCTCTGATTAGCTTTATCAATTATGATTTCATCCTAATATTTTAAAAATGCCGGTCAAGATTTCTGACCACACCAAAAACAGCTTATTTGCTGATACAATTAATATAATCATCCATTTCCTGACAAGTCTTATCAAGGGTGAATACAATATAGGAATTATTCTGACAGTTCCTTAGAAAGAATAATAATGAGGCCATTGATTTATTTCCTTTAACAATAGTTTTCACAGCTTCCTCAGTATATGAAGACATGAGCTGAACACTTTCAATAAAAAAAGATTTTGAGATCTTTTCCAAAGCTGAAGATTTTAAAATATATATTGCCACTTCTGTTTGTTTTTTGCTACTCAATAACAACCAAATAAATCAAGTGGACTAGTCATTGTCTTTTTTATCTGCTAGAGGCAAGCATCCATTTCATCAGAAAATAGATTTTTATAAGAAACAAAACAGTTAAGAAGATGCAAATGAACTGAGTGGAGAACAAATATCATCCTCTGTATCCTAGAAACAGATTTTTTTTTCAATCCAAGAATGCCTTTAGAACTTTAATTGCTGAAGTAGAATTAGACCAACTGACTTAGGTTTAAATTCAGAAGATAAAACCAAAGACTCTCAAACATTTTGGAACTTATAAATAAATATAAAAGAATTAAAATATTGTTTTACAACAATTGCTTGGGGGGGTGTTCTTGACAAATCTGATTTAGCTTTATTTAAAATTACAGCATTAACACTGTTTTGAGAATCACAGTCCTAGCTATAGATAAGTAACATAAGCATATTACCTTAACTGTGTTAAGAAACTAAGCAAGGTTAATTAGTATTTGGATGGAAGGCTATCTCCTATAATAAAGACTATAGGTTGACTGAAAAGTTTTTAAAAATATAATCTCAAAAGAGGAAATATCAAGCCATTTCCTGAACTGAAATGAAGCGGCTTATTAGAAGCCAACATGGGTTTGTTAAAAGCAGATCATGCCAAACAAATGTTATTGCTGTTTTGTCCGGAAAAACACGAGGTAGA
>BHFT01069031.1:0-39681 GCA_004320025.1 Laticauda laticaudata
AATCAAGGGGGAAAATATGCTGTGGAATCCAAATGAAAAGATGTAATGATTATTATTGTAACTTCTTAAAAATAATGTTTTATTGGGTGATCAAGATGAGGGAATAAAGGTATATTTTAATCATTGAGGTGTCACTCAAAGCAGTAAAAGGGGGGAAACCTATACTTGTTTTTTTTAAGTGTTAAAATTTGTATTAATCTAGAATTTATAAAAATAATGTGTAATGGAAAGGGTGGCATACAAACACTAGAAACAGAAATACAAACATTAAAAATAAAAAAAGAAATTAAATAAGTTAAAACCAGAATGCTTGGGGTAGATTCTAATTAATCTACTAACCATCTCCAACACGGAATCCCAAATAGGGCATCAGGCCACTTGACAAGGCCAGATTTTGAGGCTCTTATGAAAGGCCAAGAGGATTGGAGTGGATCTTAACTTGAGGGACACAATGGTCCAGAGGGTGGGAGCCAGCTGGAATTCCTTGGGATGCACATCATACCCTTTCTGCAGTAATGAGTGGATTAGGCCAATCCCATCGAGGTGATATGGTTCCTAGGGTCCTTTATCCTGATATATCACCAACGTAGAATGCCACTGGTGAAAATGTGTAGTGCAGTTTTATTGTGCACTTTTTGTGTACAGTTTATTTTTTTTGCAAAAAGTGCAATTTTAATGTTGAGTTCTAAGAGAGAGTTGTTATGGAACTGCCATTTTTGGAAAGAGTCCTGTTTATCTTTATATATAGTTTGTTTTCAGCTTGAGAATTGGACTGTGTTCAGTGTGACAGTAATGGCTGAGATGAAATGATGTCATTCCATGATTTGAATCTACTTCTTAATCACCATAAAAACACCACCCCAATCCGTAGACAACTGACAAATTTAAAATCTATTTGAGTTTTATTTTCTGTTCTGCTTCTGTTTTCCCAGCAGCTGAACTGTTTTGATTATGGAATTAAATCATTACCATCAAAAATATCAACTGGCTTTGGTTTTGTTCACATACCTGGTAACCCTACTGACAAAAGCTGAGCCACACAGATGTCACCAAGGGCAGAATTAGGAAGCAACAGCATAACAGAGGTCTAATTAAGGGCAAGATTTGGCCGGTGGAATTCTCATTATTGAACTTAATGCACCAGTCAGAAAGAACACAGCTTGACTATCAGCAGAACTGGATTACCCTCATAGTGAGTTGCAATTAGGAAAAATATCATTTGTGCTTGTAAATTCAACCACTGTAATCCAGAAGAAAACAAGATAAGGCAAATATGAAGTTCCACAGTGCCATTTTACAATATATGCCTTTTTAACTGACATTCAAAAAGAGATATTTTAGGAGAGAGGAAGAAAGCAAGAAAAAGAGATGCAACAAATTAATCTCAATGCATGTGCTATTTTATTCCTAGTTTCTTTACTAATCCAAAGGGAATGCTTTGAGGAGGATTAAAAGGCCATAAAACAGTGCACCTACAAAGCATTTTCTGTTCCTTTTGTTGTTATTACAGCTACATGTTTACCTGATACTTTCCATACAAAGAAAATATCATCAAACCCTTGAAAGCCAAACAAAACTGTCGACCTGTAAGCATTAAATAAAATGTCAGAAATTGTGGGAATAAATAATGCATGGAATAAAAGTTATATACCTCTTGTTCAACAATGATGCCATCCAACAAAGATGGCAGGTGGCAACAACTACTGCAACAGACCAAATTACACAACAAATTAATGTAGCCTGGTGCCTCCTAACCAGACTACATTGTTTAGGACTTCAGTGTCCAACATAATACTAGTAGCAAAGGATAGTAGGAATTTTTGACTAAAACATCCGAAAAACCCTAGGTTAGGCTAAGATAAAATATCAGTGCATTCTAAACTGGAATCCATTTCTCCACTCAATCCCAGTTTTCAAGTCAATTTAGTCTATTGTAAAATGTTAGGTTCCATGTTTCTTTAAGCTATAGTGCTCTACCGATCTAACTGAGATTCAGTTAATTATGGGGTTTTATTTCCAGGCAGTAGATATACAATAATACAAAGCTATTGTGTGTTAAAATGTTTTTGTGCATGCTTGTTTTGCATGAGACACCATCATCTAGATAGTAAATGTTTTCAAAATACTCTTCCAACTCAGGATACGCTATATGAAAAACATTATGATTAAAGTATCCAAAATGGAATGGCCCAATTCATTTTATGCTGAACTGTATTTTTCCCACAGGATTTCAAATTTAGAGTAGGAGCCCAAACTAATTGGAGAAAAGAATAACTTTATGGAAGCAACGATGGAGAATCTGCAAATAATAATGGTATCAAAGGGAGGCACTGATTTCAAGGATTTGAATCTAAATTTACAGGAGTAAATTCACTGAAATCCAGGGGACAAATCATTGTTAGCATGATCTTCAATGGATCATGAAGATCCATTGAAGATGGATCTTCAGTCTGGATTCAGGATAGGTAGAATCTCTATCCTGATAGTGACATTGATAGATATTCAAATTCAAATTCTTTCTTCCTATTTCTGAACTTCCTATCTAAAACAGGCATTTGAACATGGGGTTGGAATTACAAAAATCGGGAGGAATTTGGCATGCAATGGATGTCCAAAAAGAGAGCCCTCTCTTGCTTTTTCAAAGGACTCTAGTGCTTCTTTTGTTTCAGAAAGTGGCAAGTATAAACCTATGTGGTATTGAACTCAAAGACCTTCTCCAAACAAACATGTGCTGTAACCCTTATCTACATCCCTTTCCCTAACACAGCCTCATTATGTCTGATTACTTGTGAAAAATAAGGCATATGCCACTCTTCTTGAGCAAGTTGGTGATCGACTAATTATCCCAATCTTTCAAAGATCAACAACATTTCTCCTAAGCAGATTCTTGAACCTGTTCTACAATCAGTAAATAATCTTTCCAGCTCTAAAGTGCAGCCTGTTCTCTTGAAACAGGAACCACACAAATGGGTCAACCGCTTTAAAAAAACAAAACAAATGATGAAAGCAATAATATGTGTTAGTTTATCAAGCCATTTGCATATTCTTTCCAATGGCTGCATTTTTGTTCCCTGTTGTTTAATTCAGCCTTTTCCTTGTCTCATAATGAATTCTCAGAGGTGTGCTAATGAACAGTAGCTGTGGATAGGTGCATTGAGTGTCACAACACATCTCTTCTTCTTCTTTCCCATTTTTTTCTTCCTGTTGCACCAAACAATGGTCACTGAGAATAATTAGTGTATGTGCACATATTTGATTCTTTTTTGATGCGTGGCTTGGTAGTTGGGTTTGTTTGTCTGTTTGTTTGTTTTTAGCAGCTCCATTGCTTATATATCAATACCTACGAGCCATAGTATGCATGGCCCTGGGTATAAAATGTTTTTGACGTGTCCTCATTCCCAGCATTGCCACAGCACTGAAAAAAAACATCCCAAGCAACCATGCTCTCAAGGGCTCCTCTTTGGCATGAAACAACCTTGGATATTTCAGTAATGTTTTCCTCTTTTTGTTTTTCTTCTTTTGCTTCCTCTCTCCTTCTCCTCTCCCCTCCCCCTAGGATGTAATTGGAAAAGCACTGCAGTATATTGGAACATATGGAGAGCTCAGTAGTACCGAACAAGTTGTGGCTCTGATTGATGAGGAAATGTGTATCAACTGTGGCAAATGCTACATGACCTGTAATGATTCTGGCTACCAGGTAAGAACACAGCTGTAATTAGCAAAAAAGGCACTGTGAGTTGTCTTTCTGCTGCTGAGGCAGAAGGATTCCACTGTCTCTTGACGGGCAGATGGGAAAAGTAGATTTACAAGATACTGGAAATTAACATTGGCACACTCCCAGCTATAGACTGCAGGAACCATGTCTGATCTATTCGCAGAGATTGTCAATAAAGCAGATTTCTTGGAGACTTCAGATACACAGTTCTTTCTCTCTCTCCCTCCCTCCCTCCCCCCTCTCTCTCCCCCTTTAGTTTTCTTTCTGCATATCATCTATTGCTAAGCTGCCATGTTTTTCCCAGCATTACATGCTGCAGAATGCTATCAAAGACAAAACACTTCCAGATCATGTTGGAGGAAAAAAAAATATTTTGGCAGGTGCACACTACAGAATCTATTTAAATACATAAAAGTCAATTAGATTTAATTGTTTCAGTGACCACATCCGAATGTATAGTAGAGCAGGAAGCTATATCCATTTTTGTAGTGATCTGGTATTGGGATCTAAGAAATCTCTTTCACTCCTGATGATAAGATAACTCCAGTTTAATATATAATATACTGATTCATTATGTAATGTATAATTTGCACACAGCATATATGTGCACATACAATTTAGAGACCCATACAGAAATGCAAACATACAGATGAACAAGAATTAACTTAATAAAAGAATCCAATGTTAGATTCAAAGTTATAATTTAATATGGGATTCAACAGTAGTAACTAAAATTTCCAATGGACATACCAAGAAGTTCAAAAGCAATGGTGTGGAAATAAAATACGTTAGAAATCTAATAAATAACACAAAGACTTCATTTAATGAATAGTGCAAGAAGTTAATTTTATTTATTGAGTTAAACAAGATGAGATCAGGTCACCATCTATAGACAAACAGAAATAACAATTAAACACTCAACAAGCCAGTTTAATATTGCTGTTGTTGAACATAATAAATTTCCAAGGTTTGTTTTGCCCACACAAAAAATGTATTCTGCCTACTTGACATATTATAATAACAAAAATTTCTGGAAGACACAATTGAGTCTGGCAAGATAGAGTTCAGTAATACCCATTCTTGTTGTTTTCAATAGGAATTACTGGATTCCTAGAATTTTGTAAGCTTAAAGTGATTTTTCATAAAATAATAAAGGAGATGAAATACCAAGTATTTCAAGCAGTACGTGAGCTTTACTGTAGGTTTCAGAGGAAGCAACTGTCACCACCCTCTCCATCTCAGATACAAGCAACAGCCAAGTCTCTGGGAGTTTACACGCTATGAGCTTAGATAAGTTATACATTCATGATCCCTTACAAATTAAGCAAATATACTAAGATGGTGCTGAGAAAAACAAGGCTGGGAGAAGTGGTGCAGACAACAATCTGAACTAATAAAGAAAATCCACATTCACATTTTGTGCATTTAACAAATTGTTCTCTTTGATCTATTCCACTTGATTAAAGTGTATCATGTCTAGAGCCAAACTAATAAAGGTTGCCTGCTTTGACAAGGAGTGCGCATATTTTAAGAAATATATCGCATTAGGAAGATTTGGCTGGGTAGCCATCTATTTAAGTCTAGAATGCTTAGTGAAAATAAGAAATAAATGGCCAAAGAACAGATCCTCTCCACCCTTCCTCATTTCATCTCATGTTTAGGTTCTTGCATTTACTAGACAACCTGGTGTAGAACTGCAACTTCCCAAGGCCCCAGAGCCAACCCTCAGGAATTGTGTCCAAAATACTTAGAAGACATTTCTTTTATTGTAGATAGAAAATATTAATTCAGCAGAAATGTACTAGACAAACAAATCATTTCTCAAATAAAAAAATAATGGGCAATCAAGTTTTAATTCTAAATTTAGTATGAGTTAACGCCCAATTTTCAGAGGTTGTCTTGAAACTTCCCTAGGAAGCAAGGATGTCCCCCTTCCTCCCTTCCTCCTAATGCAATTCTGTCCGCACTGGCACAATCTCATGATTGCTGCAATATCATTTTTGCCGTTGTATCAATCGTCCGTTATCTTTGCAAGGCAAATATTCCACACAATATCCACAAGCACCAACCAAGGTTCTTTTTGGTTTTTTTTTTTTTTTNACCAAGGTTCTTTTTGGTTTTTTTTTTTTTTGTAAAACTCATTTTTTTGATTATCAAAGATTATGGAAGAATAGAGGCATGAAACAGAACAGGACTGGTTTAGAGTTGCCTGCAACTACCCAAAGCCATCACCACATACCTACGCCGCAAAGGGGTTGATGAGTAAGTGGAGGCTGCAGATGGGTTGATATAATCCCCCTCCCCCAAAAAATCTCAACTGTGCATTGTGCGGAGGTGCACACCCTGCATGCTGATTGGTTCTGACTTTCTGCTGGGAGGTGGGAGAAGGCAAGGTAGATCTAAGCAGGAAATATTAAAATTCACTGACATATAAAAAGAACATGATACAATTGTCCTCGAATGACAGACGCTTATATTCTCTCACGTTCAGACTGAAGTCTGCTCGAGCCTTCAGTTCATTGCCAAGAAAAGAATTTATACAAATAAAGATGCACTTTTAAAAAAAAAGATTTACAAAACAAAAAATAAAAAACCTTCTGGGAATCAGTGATTAAAAAAAACCATCCGCATTGAGTTTTTCTTGGAGAGTGCTGCTATCAAAGATATCATAGCCTAATAAAAGTGTACTATAATATGTAATAGTGACAGCACTGAAATAATTCAGTTTGCTTGCAACAGCAATAATGTTCTGGTGCTGTTTTATTTTTAGCAATTGAATAGGACTATCATGAAAGTGTGGCCATTAGTTACATTTTTCCAGCCGAGGCCCTGAGCTGTGGGCACGGATTGCTGGAAAAGAATCATTTGTTGACAAAGGAAGACTCACTGGTCCATTTCAAGTTGTATTCTTTGTACTGTAGCTTCTCTCTGATTATTTACCTTCTACATCATTCGCCTAACAAATGGTGAGCCTTAAGGATTCTTCATTAAAAAGGCTGCTTTAAAGTTTGTTTTGTATTTTGTTAATTTTTCTCTGCTCATGGTAAAGAGACAAGAGATATGCCTGAATACCCAGCCTTCTGTTCAAACTGTTTGTGCTGTTTCTGGATTTACCTGCAGGTTTCTGGAGTCAGTATGTGGTCCATGATAACATGGTTAGTTTAGCAGGAAACTACCATAGGAAGCGGTTAAATTGGTGCTTCCATCTTTAAGGAAGATCTATGAGTACTTGTCCTCTCACCTTTATCTGGAGCAAACTCAGCAAATAGCCCACTGGAGCTGCTCCAACCCCACGTAAGAAGAATAAAAACTGCTGCTTTGGGAAGCCATTCCTTTGGCCTACACAAATACATGAAGTAAATAACCCTTTTGAAAAGTAAACTACAGTCTCTGGATTTACAGAAGCAGGCTACAAAAATGACTTTAGGTGAACATTAAAGATTTTGCAAAGAGTTCCAGTAGGCACTTTGAAAAGATATACATTATGCAAGAAAATTTATCGTTGGTAATATTTACTCCAGTTTCAACTTGTAGGGTTACCTACATCAGAGAGCAGCATTAGATCTGGGATATCTTATAGCCTAGGTAGTTTAGTGTAGTAGTTAAGGCAGCAGAAAACAGAAGAATGTGACTTTCAGCCATGTAGGCAGAAAGCCAGAAAACCTTGGGTCAGTCATACCCTCTCAGCTCTAGGAAGCCGGTAATGGCAAACTACTTCTGAAATGTTGCCAAGAACAATGCAGAAACTTGTCCAGGTAGTTTCTAGGAGCTAACATCGACTGAAAGGCATAGCAAAAAAAAAAAAAAAGCTTACACAAACCCTTTGANCAAAAAAAAAAAAAAAGGCTACACAAACCCTTTGAAAGAGATTCTGCAATATGTGCAGGAGCACAAACAAAACACCTTTTTCTTCTTCTTAAAGCAGCTATGACTTCTTCAAGATGTCCATTGCTACTCAGAAAACATTTCTAGGCTGTTGGTGCACCCATGTGTTTGCACAGTCCTTTCTTGTTACATTGCTCACACACGTGCAAAATATTTGTCCAGCTCATCCCTCTCATAAGAAAACTCATCTCTTATTGGCTGACTGACTGACTGACTTACTACTGACTTACTGACTTCCTTCCTTACTTACTAAGTGTTGTAGATGCTTTTATATATCATATATATCAAATAATGACAGCAGCAATAATAAAGAAAGGGGAGGAATGGTTTTTCCCACTATCCCCACCAGTGTGGAATCTTTGTGTTAAATTAATGCCAGTACATCAGTATGCTGTGAAGGATTCACTTTTCAAAGGCACAGATATTTTATGAAACTTGACCAACTCGTACTGAAGCTTGATTTTGTTTGTAACTCCACTGAGTACATAAGAAGGAGAATAAGGAAGAAAAGAGATTTCTATCAGAGCCCAATTTACGTCAATATTTCAATATTTTTATAAAATGTTATTTTCCTAGCGATTGAAACTGTTACTGTAGCTGCAATGCGGTACCAAACAAAGATTTCTCCAAGCACCTCAACTACAGGAAAAGTAGATGCTAAAAATGGGGTTGTTTTTGACCTTTTCTGTGAGTGACATCAATGCTGTTTATTTCTGCTTTCCAGGCTATACAATTTGATCCAGAAACCCACCTGCCCACTGTTACTGACAGTTGTACAGGCTGCACTCTGTGTCTCAGTATCTGCCCTATTATTGACTGCATCCGAATGGTTTCCAGGACAACACCTTATGAAGCAAAGAGAGGCTTGCCCTTAGCTGTGATCCCCGTGTGCTGAGCAGATCAGACCAACAGTCAAAGGGAAACTTCTATTTGCTTGATTCTATTGACTTGCTTTCTAATTAGTACCAGCAAGTCCACTACATTATAGCAAAAAGAAGGAAAGAGAGGGGAAGAAGGAGGGAGGGAGGGGAGGAAGAAAGGAAAGAAAAAGAAAGGAAAGTAATTCCACTAATGAGAGGCTAAATAAAACTGGCTGAATTTTTCAGTTTATTTTCCATCTCTTTCCCTTTCTAATCTTCAGACAGATAATCAGTTAGTTTGTTGGTTGTGATTTGGCTTTGCCTTTTATAAGATGCATAACTTTTTCCTCTCTCACTTTCACAAACTTGTACATGTTCTGATCATCTGAGTTTTAATTTTTCTTCACTGTAACAATGGAATAAAAATCAAGAAACTTTTCATAATCATGTAAACCCTAACACATGGACAAACTTTGTTACCATGGAAACATTGGGTAATTACGCATTTCATTTCCTTTTAAAACTGGTTTTAGAAGATGTAATTAACTGTGTAACACACAAACAAAGCATTGTATATCATGGGGGGGTGCTTTTACAGAAAGATATAAAAAGAGGGTTAAACTGCTATTTCTGAACAATTAATCAGTTTTGATAGTGGCAGCATCTGCTGGTCTATTACTCTAGTTCTCGCTAAATTCTACTTCTCCCTAAATGCTACCCCTGACTATGCATTAAAAATAAAATGTGCAAATACAGTGCACTTTTGTCATTTGATGTTTTCAGTTGGTAGCACAATTTTTGTTGCTGTTGTTCTGTTAATGAACTTCCAGTCCCTATGTCCTAATTCTAATCTTTCACATATAAATATAGGATATTTTTTGTCACATCACTATGGTGTTGGCAAAATAAAATTATTCTTAAGGCACGAGCAGAGGACCAAAGGCAATTATTTCAAAATTTTCTTGTTTTCTACCATTCATACAGTGCTGGATAAAACAATGTGATTCTGTCAGCGTAGATGGATGGGTGAGGCTCAGACGATACAATCTTTTTGATTGCCACAGAGAGTATCTGACAATAAATGGTGTCTACTAAATATTTTCCAAATACAAAGTCCATTTCACTTCTGGGTTTTACTGTGTCTAAATGAAAGTTCCACAAAATCTTTGGAGAAAGAATGAGTTGATGGGCCAGTAAATATAGATAATTTAAAATGATGTCAACACAGGATGTCTGATCGGTGCACAATGTAGGATCTTTTAAAGAAACCTGTTACTGGTTCCTGTTATGAGATCCATTCCTCCCCATGATTCTGGCATACAAACTCTCTTACTGCACAGCAAGAAGCAGCCCATCAGAATTAGTATTAATGAGGTATGGTGGAAGATGTTCTATTGGGTAGAAGATGTTCTACTGGGATGCAGTGGCTCAATGGCTAAGACGCTGAGCTTGTTGATCAGAAAGTTTGGCAATTTGAATCCCTAGCACCATGTAAAGGAGTGAGCTCTCATTAGTTGTACCAGCTTCTGCCAAGCTAGCAGTTCGAAAGTACATAAAAAATGCAAGTAGAAAAATAGGGATCACTTTGGTGGGAAGGTAACAGTGTTCTGTATACCTTTGGCATTTAATCATGCTGGCCATATGAGCACAGAGAGTCTTTGACCACTGAAGAGCGCTGGCTCTTCAGCTTTGTAATGAAGATGAGCACCGTCCCCTAGAGCCAGAAACAACTACCATGTATTTGTGAGGGGAACTTTTACCTTTACCTTTAAAAGATGTCCTCACCTTAAACATAGAATAATAGGGTGAGAAGGGATGTTGGATGTCTTCTATTTCAACTCTCTGCTCAAGCAGGAGATCCTACACATTACAGACAAATAGCTCTCCAGGCTCTTCTTGAAAACCTACACTGATGGAGCACCCATAACTCTGTTTCTCCTTGGTTCTAGGTTGGATTTCTCCTTAACAATCTTCTACCTGTCACTTCTTAGGGATGACCAAACATGTTATTCTGCATTCTTAGGGTGGGGGGGGGGTGTCCTTGGTGCTCTCTGAGCATATTTGTTTTCTTGCAGACTTTTCATTACCCTAACTTGGCATCCAGATAACAGTATTGTAAAAAGATAGTGACTCGGTATCCTGAGTAGCACTGATGATGTTACCAAGTTAGGGTAATGAAACATCTGCAAGAACACAACCCAGCTCAGAGAGCACCAAGGACCCCTCACATCAACCCTGAGCTATACATATTCTCCTTTATTGTACATTCTCAAAATAGGAGTACATCTGGGTGGAATGGGAAGTAGACAAAGCCTCAAGAGCAGATAGCAACTGAAATACTTGCTACCCATCAGATAAAGAAAAATCACTAGCAGAGTGGATTTCTTCTCATCCTATACTCCTACTACAGCAAGTATGGGTTTGAAAAAAATCCTATCTTCTAACCCAAAGATCATGTATATAATGTTGGATAAAACAATATGTCCTCCCACAAGAAAAAATATACCAGAAATGTATAAACATTCTGAAACCATGTTTAGTTAAAGCCCTATCAGTGGTTTAATAACTTTCTGAGCCCTATCATGCTTTAATAACCTTCTTTTCACATAAAGATCACTAGCCACATCTCCTATATGCAAGCATTTTAAATGGCAAAATATAAGGTAAATAATTGTTAGCATACCAATGCCAAATGTTTTTTAAAAATTGTGTAATAAACATTCAAAAATAGAACATGTTTGTTTACAATAAAACCAAGATAAGGATTTTCCACCATTCTGAAACAGCATGTTGCCATCGACTTATTTCACATTCTCAGTTGGGTGTTTTCTTGTACTAATACTTTGCTAGCTATTTTATCCCAAAGAAGCTGCAAGAGAACCATGTGTTGTTCAATATTTAAAATAGCAAATAATGTATCCATTTCTCTGTGCTCTTTGCTATCAACTGAAAAGCAAAATTTTGATTATGCATGTTAAATAATGCTTGTGTTCAAACTTCAGTATATTTACATAGTTATAAATAAATCACAATTAAAGAACATTATACAACTTGTTTTAAAATGTGTTTTTCTTCTGCATTTTATGTGTGTTTTTTATATGAAAAAATAGCAAATCAATTTGCATGTTATATGTAATAGTCTTCCAGTTCTCCAGAATTAGCTCTCTCCTTTTTGATCACTTGCTATCAAACAGACATATATAATCCAATCATTTTATATTGATGAAGCTGGGCTTGTAGCATAGAATGAGGTTCATAGTAATAAAGAAAATGTTTTTCGTTAACCCACTATCAAAAAGAGCTCTGTGGATTTTTAAAAATTTGAATTGCCTGTGCACATACAACCCAATTCAAAGCATTATTATTATGAAGGAAAAGTAGAATTGGTCCTGGATTGTTTTGTAGTTGTGATATTCACATTTTTCCATACCAAGAGTGACAATTACACTATCTATTGTTCTTCAATTATCTCAAAAATAAGATTGCTATATATATATATTTGAAAGGATTGTACATGTCAAAGCGCTGCAAAGAATTGTTGGTTGTTAATCAAAGTCAAGTTTGTGACCTGTTTCTGTTTAAAATAACTTGAAACTTCTTTTATGTTGGTTTTGTTTTGTTCTTGATTGGTTGGAGGGGTGGTAGTGTTTTTTCTGTTCGTTTGTTTTGTTTTTGGCTATCTGTTATTTTTTTCATATGAGGTGAAATCCTAACACATAACACTAAATATTATAGAGAAATAACTGTTTTAAACTGTTTTAACAAATGACATGTTAAGATCATGTGACCAAGCAACAGCATAGCAGCAGCCAGTAGCACTGAACCAGCCACAACTTGCCCAAATTTCATTTCATAGATAATAGATTTTGTAAATTATCCCATCTGAAGTACCTTAGTTCAAAAATTGTTATTCTATGATACAGCATTTTACCCTTTTAAAGGTCTTAACAACAAGAGTTTTAGTAATATAATTGGCTTTTAAGATACTTGAACTTCAACTCCAAGAATTCCCCAGCTAGGGGGAATCCAAGTCCAAGCATCTTAAAGTCAACAAAGTTGAGAAACATGTATAGAAGTTTTAAAAAGAATATTTGTGCCTAAGAAAGAGAAAGAGATGGTTGGTTTTCAATTCACACCATTTCTGTGTAATCTTTAATCTGGTAAGTAAACTAAAACAGTCAAAAACAGTCAAAAAGTATTTTCTCGGACAGATTTGATTCACAGCATAGTTGGTTTCACTGCTCAGCTTGCAAGTTTATCTTACTGCTACCAATACCATTAGCCCTAGCACAACATTTAATGAAGAAAACTGTCTTCCCTTCTTCATTAAAAAATGTGTCCAAATGAGGTTACTTCTAGATGAAATAACTGCCACTATTTGTATAAAAATATTCTAAAACTTACATGGACCTCAAAGTATGAAGACTGGGATTTTCAGTTTTCCTGAAAATGTCTAAGACCCAATAGCATTTCTGATAAAGCCGTTATTCTTTATATTCCATCTTTGCATATCACATTTGAATGGCATGGGATGAAAAGTCTTTTAATTATATTTTCTATGATCATTTTCATAGACTGTGATGGAAAAGAAGCTGTCTCTATTGTAAATCAGTGAGAGAGTTCTGCCATAGACTTGTGCTCTTTATTCACATCTTGTATTTAATAAATTTAACTTCATCTTAAAGTCCGATTCCCTCCATAGGAATGTTCTGAGGATGTGTATGTTTTTCAGCTGAATGTAAATACTTTTAAAAACTTTTTCTTTTTCATGCATTTACTGGACAAACAACAATGATCTAAACCACAATTATATTATTATATATTATAAAGCTATTTTATAATAATATTATTTTCCCCTTTATTCTTCCTTCAATAAAAATAAAAGGCCAATCATGACTACAACCAGTATTTATATATCCAAACCACATCAAAAAGTTGTTTCACTACTTTCAGAAAACACAGTTAAACAGGTTATCCACTGTGTCCCATTCTTCTTTGTCAGTGTTATAATTGGTCTATCATATGCACATATTTGCCAGAATTTGAAGAATTCTTTATTCACAAGCAATATCCTTAACTTAAAAAAAAAAAAAAACTTCTAGATTTGGTCACTATTTTTTTGAAAAAAATATATGCAACAATTATATCACTGCCAATTATGAATGAATCTGATGAATATAGCGCTTTTTATACTGTCATTGAACTTAGAACATAGAATAGTAGAGTTGAAAAGAACTTAGGAGGTTTTCCAATCCAACCTCCTGCTTGAGAAGGAGACCCTATACCATTTCAGAGAAATAACTGTCCAGTCTCTTTTTGAAAGCCTCCAGTGATGAAGCACCCACAAGTTCCATTGGTTGATTGCTCTCATTATTAGGAAAGTTCTCCTTAGTTCTAAGTTGTTTCTCTCCTTGGTTAGCTTCCATTCCTTCTCATTTTGCCTTTTGGTGCTTTGTAAAATGATACAATGCAATCACAATGATATGATCCCATAAGGTCACAATGAATCCCACACAATCACAATGAATCCCATAACAATGAATTGCTGCTGAATTCTTTATATTGTGACCTTATGGGATCATATCCCATAATAGGGATATGCACATATAGGCAACATATGTTGTGCCTATTTCAGCACAAAAAGAGTACAAAATTTCAACATCTTGTGGTGACTTCTGAAGGGAATGGTTGACTATTTGGTAGACGCCACAGAAGTAAAAACACAAAATCCTATATATAGATCTGTTGTTAAATCAGGTTTTTTAAACTCAGGTTTTGAAGATGACTAAAAAAATTGTGCCTTTTTCTTTTCATTTATATCATTTTCAAAAACAGACAGCCAATGTACTTTTACACGTAACCTTTAACAGTTTGAGCTTTTAAAAGACACATTGTGAGCAATATTTTTGAGCAAAGATTGGCAATTTCTCTAAGCCATCTGATGCTTTCATTCCCCTCTCCAGCCCTTTTCCTTCTGCCTGTTCTTTTTAAATTGTAAGCATGGGAAAGTGTTTTGTTTATGAACTTACATTCCATTTTGTCTTTTGTGGGTTGTAGGTGAAATGAGTATAATCAAAATAATAAAACAAACCAGTAAATAAACATTTATCTTATCAATCAGCATAAATGCAGAAATAATTTAGATATTTTGTCCAAACTTAAAAGTATTAATTCAAATGAGTCACATTTGCATTAGTTGGTTTAGCAGGAGGGATTAAAAAAAATCTTCCTTGGTTTTTGTTTAGCTATAAAACCGTATGGCAGTTTTGTACTTTTTGATGTGTAGCTCTTTTCTTTAATTGAACTAAGTTACAGAGCTAAATATAAAATGATGTTAATGTTCATTGTGAAGCAATATAAGAAGAGCCTGTTAAGTGTTATAAGAGCTATCAATAATGGCACAGAGTTAATCTGAAAATGCTGTAGATGTATAAGACTTATGCACCTTCCTAGCCTCCATCCATTCCAATTATTGATACATATTATATAGAAAATACTAGAGTGCATTGCTTAGAAAATTGTAGATTTTGCAATTTTGTTGGCTTCATGGGGTTTTGTACCCTTCAAGCAATATTCATTTTCATAAGTAATTAAATAAAACAACTAAATACAATATTTCTACATCTATTTTCTCCTTTTCACCTTTTATCTGGCAACCTGTCTTTAGTTACCAGTGATTTGTGAGGTTTTTTAGTCCTTAAAAATCTAATTTCAATCCAGAGAAGTGTTCTCAACTTTTCCTTGAGATATAGGATTATCATATCATATTCAAAATAACTTCCTAAGAACAAAAGATGGAGGATGAACTCTATAACTTGTCAAAGTGTTGTATGCCAATTAGATTATGCTTTAAAACTGCGGGGCAATTTATAAGTATAATTCAATAATTAAAATGGGGTGTTAGATTTATTTTTAGCAAATGAAGACAAGCTCTTATTGAAACTTCTTAGGCTGAAAAAAACCCTGATGTTTATGGAATAATCCATAATATCACAACCATCTTTAAATAATCAGTTATCAAAATAAATATGAATGGTTTACTTCTGGCTTCTTTGAATAATAAATATAATCCACATGTTTATATTGCATTAATGGAAAATAAATACAAAAGTGGAAGTATGCGAAAGGTGGAGTTGGTTTGAGCATGTCAGCCTGATTTAACACTGCAATTGGCTTCTCTGGTTTGTGAGTGTTGTTGATTTGTTATCATTTAATTCAATCCAGGTAGTATAGAATGGCTTAGATTGGCAGGGTTGTCAAACTCAATTTTATTGAGGGCCGCATCAGGGTTATGTTTGACTGGGGCGTGTGGGGGGCGTGGTCAGTTGGACATCACTCATGTTGGGGGTACCTGTAGTGGCCCAAGTGCTCTGCAACGGCCTCCTTGCAACCCTCTGCCAGCAAAAACAACTCTGTTTTCACTGGCAAAGGGTTGTAGGAGGCTGTAACAACAAAAACTGGAGCTTGGGAACTCATTTTCTCTGGAAGAGTCACTGTGGGCCAATCCTTTGCTGTTTCCAGGGTAGACCTGCAGGCCAGATCTAAGCATCCTGTGGGCCTGATCCAGCCTCCGGGCCTTGAGTTTTGACATCCCTGGATGAGGGGAATGGGTGCTAGTATTACTGATGTAAAACAGTTGGTCTCAATCTTGATTCTCTTGTACTGCTGTTGAGATCTAGGATTGTGATAGCCAACCAGCAGTTGCTCATGGTATGATGATTTGATAAACAAAAATTCTTTTGTTTATATTTTTTGTAGCTGCAAAATACAAATTCCTTGCTTTTTAAACTGGGTCTATGTTTAGAAAGACAGGTAAACTTCACAACTTGGAAACTTGGGGAATAATCCATGCTGATTGCCACTCATTCTGCATAAAAATCATCCAGGGAATGTTTTTTTAAATGCGGTATATATAAATAAAAGCCCATAGGAAACAATAGAAATGTTTGTTTGTTTGTTTGACTGATTGATTTCTATCTTACCTTTTCCTCAAGAGTTCTCTCTGTTTGATCTTCATAACAGCAACCACTTCCCTAATTCCTAGGGGAACTTTTTAATACTTTGAATTTTTTTTAAAAAAATAAAACAGTTCCCATATATTTGTAAGTTGATTGGCTGATAGCAATCAAGGTGTTCTACTATTCCACCTGCTGTTGTGACCCTGGGCTAGACAAGGAAGCAAGTGCCTCTTGTTTCTTCTGGCTGAAACATTTGAAAATGTCAAGTCCTGCTCTGCTGGAATATTGCTGACTCCACACATTCCAGACTTGAGTGTTGCAAACTTAACAGAAACGATGCAGGCCACACACTTGTGCACAAATATTATACCAAAACCTCAAGTCCCTCCCATTAAATTAAAAGCGGATTGCTTCTGACAGGTGATGTCTATGTTTGCCATGCCACTGTCTGTTCCATAAAAATCCCAACATGCTTTTTATATATAAAGATCGCATCACTGACAAATAATAAGAAACATAAAAGGCATTTTTACAAAATAATCTTGAAGAAGTGCTGTACAGATTCCCTGATTCAGCATTTGAGCTTGGCCTTGAAGAAAAATGGACGCAATCCAAATTGATAATGAATTAGATCTTTTCATCCACTGTGAGATGGTGAATTATCCTTCCCGGCATCCCGTGCAAGGGCTTATGGAGGCTATAACTATTAAAACAAATGGCCACAGACTTCCCACCACCAGGCCTAAAACTACAAAGTGATCCTAAACACGCTCATATTTTTTTTTCTATTGGTCAAAGTCAGACTTTGATCTCAAATTTTAGTTTATATCATCTGATTTGCTCTCTTCCAATTATTTCCATGCCAAGTAATGATGAAGGATTTCTAGAGTCCCAACCATACCAGAATGAATGAATGAATGAATGAATGAATGAATGAATGAATGAATGAATGAATGAATGAATGAATGAATGCTGCCTGGAGTCACCCATCTGTGAATTGGGTGGCCATATAAATTTGTTGTGTTTATATAATTTGTTGCATTAATATTGTTTGTGTGTGTGTGTTTTTCCCCCTCAGGCTCTTCTCTCTTTTGAGATACATAATATATCCCGTATTATGTATCTCAAAAGAGTGAAGCTGAAAATCAAGCAATGCCTGATTTTCAGCTTCACTCTTTCCCTGTCCTATCCTCATCAGGTGAGAATCCCTGGGAAGGCAAGACAGTGGGAAAGTTCCTTTGTCCAGGCATTAAAGGTGCAAATACACCTGCCACTTCTGTGGTACAAGTATATTTGGTAGACTAAGCAGGAATCGTTGATAAGAAAGCTTAAGATGATAGAACACAGATCACTTCTATTATAACTACTAAAATCTGCTTTACAGAGAAAACTTGTACCAGACATTATGGGGAGACCTTTAGCTTTTTACCATGTCTGTTCTTTGTTGCTATGGCAATAGAATTAACCATTCCATTAACATAATAAAAATAAACTGCACTGTAAACTTCTTTGTCCTGGTGGGAAAGCCTTACTCAGATTTCAGAATATTTGACAAGCTTAAATTCTCAGGGCTTTCTTTTCTTTTTTTTTCTTTTAAATCCCAAACCTAGGTTATTATCTCAATGCCTCCAAAAGCTTTAAAGGAGGGAGAAAATGAGAGGGGGCACAGCTGTATATTTTATCATTACATTTCCCCTTGCCTTCATTGACTGCCTTCTCCTAAGTGTCCCCACGAGAAAACTAGTAGACTACTGAAGTAGTGACCATTGGAAGTGAGAATATAGTCATTTAACAACCTCATAAAAGAACACACACACACGCACACACAAACACACACAAATGGAACTCTCTCAAATAGCTCAACTCTAGTGTAAGCATTCCTAATCAATACTTCATACACAGACAACAATGGATATAGAAATAATATTTTTTATAAGTATGTATGAAAAGGTACTGTATTGTGTATGTGTACGTGTGCCAGAGAGAAAGAGAGAATTGCCAGCTAGCTTAGAAATGAAACAAGGACAGCAGCAGCTTTGGATTTTAATTAAGCAAGCAAGGAGGAGAATTGATACTGGACTATCTAACTGTCCAAGTTAACAAAGCAGCACAGGATTCAGATTTGAGGGAGGAGATGCTTTTAGAAAGTCTTCTTCTCAGTTATCCCGACAGCCACATTATTGTGACACTGTTGCTGTGGGGCGATATCTGAGATCTAATCTGTACCTTTGTGAAGACAAGGACTTAGGTGGTCATTTCTGCATTGCTGGAAAAATGGTTTGTACAAACACTCCTGTGTTAGTCTATATAGGATACATACACATACAGTGCCCAAGGATTTTCTTACCACAGATGAAATAAGTCAGAAATATGACAATTAGCAGCTGACAGCTTTGCAATGCCTTATTTTCAGAAGCTTTATTTTTTCCTTGTCCTCACCATGTGAGATCCTCTGGGAAGGCAGGACAACAGGAAAGCTCCTTTGTCCATGCATTAAAGGAGCAAATATGCGTGCCATGTACAGAAACCTTGAAAGCCAACTCAGTGAATAGATGTCTTCTCTGTAAGAGTTTAAAGATCTGATTTGATTTTTTTTAGATTGGATTGGGTTTAATATTGAATCTGGAATGGAGAGTTCTTCCAAAAGAAGACCACCAAATAGAGAGCTGTCTTTTCACTGATAGTTCTTCCAACTTAAAAAGAAGCTATAAAATAAAATGCATGGCCAGCATACTTGAAGGCAGGAGGCTAAACCATAACAGCACAGAACACCAAGGGGCAGGAAACCTCAATTTCTGGAAATTGACTTCCCACTGGTCTAAATGAGCCTTGCCTTGAGGAATGTAACTATTCACCTGGCATACCTGTATTTCTGGAGAGGTGCAGGACAGCAATGGAATCCTACCTGTTCCACTACAGGTTCAATGATCACAGGCATGCAGCTTTCCACACACCAGCTGAAGCCTGCAGTGCCAATCAGCTGAGAGGATAAAGAAGAGAGAAGTGCAGGGGAGGGTGGTAGGGCCAATCCTGCGCTTTTTTTCCTCCTTTCAGCTGATCGTGTGAGGGTTTTTTTACTACTGGTTTGGGTGAACTGGGCTGAACCGCTAGCATACTGCCACTGGTGCAGGAATTCTGAATAGGCTTTGGCCTTTTAAAAACAAAACAAAACCAACAATCCATCTGAATTTCCCCGTGCCTTTCTTAAAGGTATTTGAGGCTTCTTTGACCCTAGGCTCTGCAATTTTTGTCTTTTTCTAAAATTGCACTTTTCTTCAAAGCAACTCCTTTAAAGAACATTTCTTCAACCGACCATATATTCCTGCAGTCAAGAATTTTGTGTTCCAAAATATGCCTCCCAAATTGGATTTGGCTTACCTACTGAGCAGAGCTCAGATTTTTAAAAAGCCCATCCTGGCCTTAAAATTGTATGGTTTTATGAAGGATGACATAACTGTTTGCATTCTCCTCACCTGTCATTGCGGTTAAAAATCTGAGCTTTCGATTATACTTGGGTGACAATTTTTCCATGGTACTTTGGTAGAAATTTCAAGGGTAGGCTTATCCATGATTCTTTATCGTAAACAGAGTTTACATAACCCAACTTTATTCCATAACAAAGACTATCTTTGCCCAACTTTCATATTTTAAGGAGCTGAAGAGAATAATCTAGTCAGAGAATATTTCCTCTTAACTTCTTATTCAGTCTTTGAAAATCAAACAGAAATTGCAACTGGAATAGCATGCTGTTGTGTAGCTTTTGAGAAAAATGGAAGCGCAGAGCACGTATTATACTAATATTAACTTAACTGCACAAATCAAAGTGTTCCAGTATCTTTTGTCCTTCCAGGACAGTTGTTGTCAAATAAATTTCCCCAATGCATGTATTTTAAATGTAGATGTAAAATCTCATATGTTAGATTAAGGGAAATGTATGAGAACAGAAAGTTATCAGTACTGTGCTTGGTGTTGTATAAGGACTCATTTGGGGAGGAAACTTGTAGATCTACTCTATGGAGGTCTATGGCGGAATTCTTTTGCATCCATTATAAGAGGAATAGACAATCTCTGAGCATTCAAATGTTGATTAAATTCCAGCCAGGATGTCCAATGGCAAGTGATACTGACAGTTTTAGTCCAGTAATATATGGAGGCTCACAGGCTGCCATATCTGTAATATATTGCTTAATATAATGAAAATAAGTAGTATTATACTTTAGTCACACAATATGTTCCACAGAAATGGATTTGCAAAAGGCCAACAGATAGGAAAACATAAATAACAACCAACTTCAATAGCAACAGCTACATAAACTCAGGAGTTGAATTGGTATCTGCTTTGCATCCTCTTGCTACACAACTGTGGTGCTGGTTTTCATTTATGTTATTCATCAATGAATTGTGCTTGTTGCATGGTTTGTGGAGAGCTCTGAACTGTGGGAAGCACACAGTATTATTCTCCTTCACAAGTACAGCACAGCTTCAGTAGCTGCCTAATGCTTTAACTGTCCGTAGTTCATTAGCTGAAGAGTTATAGCATGAAAAACATATGGAATAAAAATAATTAAGACAATGTGTTTGTTAGCATGAGAATGATGAAAAAAAATTATCTGGAATAAATCCACACTCAGCTGTGATTTAATCTGTCTTGCAAATGCATTGACTACTATAGGTAGAAAAACAGTGTGGTGTAGTTGTGAAATATTGGGCTGAGAGGGGTGGGTTGCTGGGGGTTTGCAGTGATTAGGGAGATCCTCTAGCTAAGATCCTGCACAGTTCAGAGAACCCCCAAATCTCACTCCTGTCTGGGGGACCCCTACCCCACCCCTCGCAGGAATCCTCACACGGCCTGTTTTGGTTCAGGGCATGTATAGAGGCTTGGGGAGGGTGAAAAATGGGCTTCCCGGAAGTTCAGAAAGGCCAGTTTCTGGCTTCCAGAGAGCCTCCAGAGCCTGAAGAGGCTGTTTTCACCCTCCTGGAGGCTCGAGGTAGCCCAGGAAAAGCAAAAACACTCCCCCTCCCAGAAGGCTGCATCATGGCCATGCCAACCCATCAACTGGCAAAGAACCCATTGCTAAATTTTTTGAAGCCCACCCCTGGCTGAGACTGAGGGGGAACCTTGGGTCAAATAGACTCACAAGCAGAGGTGGTATTCAGCAGGCTCTGATCAGTTCTGGAGAACTGGTAATAGAAATTTTGAGTAATTCAGGTAAATGCCACCTCTGACTGGCCCTGGCCCCACTTATTCTCTGCCTCCCAAGTCCCAGCTGATTGGCTAGATCTTCTTTTGTTGCCCTGCACAGGAGAAGGAGCTGGAAAGCAGGTTAGTGGGGTGGGGAAGGAATGGGATTTTGCAGTAACCTTCCCCTGCCATGCCCACCAAGCCATGACCACAGAATCGGTAGTAAAAAAATTTGAATCCCACCACTGCTCACTACTCATGGAGTCACTGTCTCTCAGCATAACTTAGTCACACAACTGCAATTGTAGTAATAAAATTAAAGGAATCCCAGTGTAAACCACTGTGGGATGCTGGAAAAAGGTAGAACATAAATAAACTCCACCATTCCAGCAGAGGTGGTATTCAGCAGGTTCTGACCAGTTCTGAAGAACCGGTAGCGGAAATTTTGAGTAGTTAGGAGAATCAGCAAATACCACCTCTGACTGGAGATTTTACAGTATCTTTCCCCTGCCATGCCCACCAAGCCACTCCCACAGAACCAGTAGTAAAAAATTTGAATCCCACTACTGCTTTCCAGCAACCAAACTAGATGGGCGTGATCTCATTTATTCAATGGGACAATTTAGAGATTAAAAGATGACAAGCAATTTAAAAACTGAATTCAAGCCGAAATCCATTTTGATCAACTGCTGAAAAGCATATATTATGACACAAAAGAAAGTTTACAACCCAAGTTTACAGAGCCAACGTCTTGCCCCCAACAATCTGGGCCCTCATTTTACTGACCTCAGAAGGATGAAAGGCTGAGTCAACCCTGAGCCGGTGAGACTCAAAATTTCTCATATACCAAAGCAGAGAGCTGGTTCAAATTTATTGAAGATTGGGCAGACCCTTTGCTATAGATACTTGGAGATGTTAAGGATGGAATTGGAGTTTTTGTTTTCAAGGCAGAAGTTTTACTACTGACCTATAACCTTTCTCCAAAGCCATCTGAACTACTAATGTAATGTGTAGTGTATCATAGCATCGTGTAGCGTAGCGTAGCATAGTATAGCATAGTATAGTTTTAGCAAGACTGGACAACCATTTGTATGAAATAGTATAGGATTTCCTGCTTGAGAAGGGAGATGGATTAGAAGACCACTGAGATCTTCTTCCAAAACTATGTTCTATGTTTTAAGATGGGGTCCCTAAACTTGGCAACTTTAAGGCTTGTGGACTTTAACTCCCAGAATTCTGAAAGTTGAAGTCCACAAATCTTAAAGTTGCCAAGTTTGGAGACCTCTGTTCTAAGATCTCAGTAACAAAAATGAGTTTTTCCTTAAACATTGGTTCACACTTCCCATTATAGTATAGTTGGTATAAACAATATTAATTGAATAAGCCCCAGCTCAGTTCACCCAGCCCACCAAGCCAAAAGCAATCACATCTTAACTTAGTGGTATGTGTGGATCAAGGCAGCGTTATTATTTTATTTTATTTTATTTTGTCAAGCAATTATTAGATAACAGGTACAAGTATAAACATAGTTATGAATACATGAAATGGATATGAATAAGAAAAAAAAAAAGAAACAAGAGGACAGGGACGGTAGGCACATTGGTGCGCTTATGCATGCCCACTACAGGCCTCTTAGAAAAGGGGTGAGGTCAATAGTAGACAGTCTAAGATTAAAGTTTTTGGGGTTTGGGGAAGAAACCACAGTCAGGTAGAGTATTCCAGACATTGACCACTCTTATATTTTATATATATCCTTATATACAGATGTAATTTGTATCCCAAATAATCTGATTTGTCAATCACTTACAAGATAATAGGTATAAGAAGAAACAGTTACGAATACATGAAATGGGTACATATAAGAAAAATAAAAGAAACAATAGGACAGGGATGGTAGGCATGTTGGTCTCCTACAGACTTCTTAGGAAAGAGGTGAGGTCAATAGTAGACAGTCTGAGGTTAAAGTTTTTGAGGTTTGGGGAAGAAACCACATAGTCAGGTAGAGTGTTCCAGATAAGATCTTAGATATCTTAGTACATAGCTAAACCGTGTCTTGTCCATTCAGCAATCTTCTCAGTCAGATCACAAGAAAAGGAAGGAAAAGAAGTTAGCCCTTCAACCTATAAAGACTTCCCCAGGGTTGAAACTTCTCAGCTGAATTGGCTGATGGAAGATGGACTTAAAAAAAAAAAAAAAGGCACGCAGTTGCTTTATTTTCCTGCACCAGAGGGCAGCGTTTCCCTAAATCCAGGGCACATGGCACTTAGGAAGAGCTTTTGTCAGTTTACAATAACACGGCAGGCATGTGATATCTTAGTAATTGTTTGGATTTTCTAATTGCCTCAGCCGCCAGTAATTTAATGCATGAGGTACACGCCTGCTCAGCTCACAGCTATTAAGCAGCTCTCTAAAGAAAGTACATTACTGCGAGCTGTCAGGAATTCCAGGGCTTGCTAGCTCCTTCCTCTGTTCTTGCCCAAGGTTTTATCTATGGCTTAGGCTGAAAGTCAACTGTTTAGATTGCAAGTGACATTTTATCTCCAATGTTACATCAGTGTTTGTACACCTGGTGCCTCGGTGCTCCAGAGCTGTCTTTCAATAACGAGAAGGTGGGTTATGATAGTCCACATGCTGTTAAAGTCACCAAACCCCACGAGAAGCTGTTCTGCATTTATGGCCCTTGTTTTCTGTTGGTGATCGAGAATATTGATTTTAAACCTTACACCTAGAAAAGTGTGGCATTAAAAAAAACAAACAGCTGTTTATAACAGGAAGTTGAACATCTCCTGTTCATTTATTCGAAAGAAAGAAGAATGGCTTGACACACAGACAAAAAAAAACCCTCTTGTTGTTGCTGGGCAATAGAGACAATTTCCTTAGACCTGTGCAGATTTTAAAGACAACTCATTTCTTTCCATGGGCGCTACTGAAGTTACTGACATCATTTGAGTGAGTTTCTGATGGTTAAGTGTATAATATTATGCAAAGGAAAGAAACATCTGTATTTATGAAAATGGAGAAAGAGATTTGTACTGCAATCGCAAGTTTTGTTTTGTTTTTTTTTGCTGAAAAGAAAATTTCACTTTTTGGATGTACACGGTTCCTTCTGTTGATATGATTGCCTTGTTTAAATAGAATTGTAAAAGTTCCCACATGGTTGGAGTCCCATTCTGACACCTTTAGCCTTTTTAAAATATGACCTCAAAATGGAGGACAAGGTTGACAAAACGTAACAAGAAGGATTAACAGTAACACCAAAGCCACTATCCCAAATCTGATACTGTTATCTGATAAAAGGTTGTGGCCTTGCTGATTAGGAATTATGGAACTGGGGAGGTCCTTGATGCTCTCTAAGCTTGATTGTTTTCTTGCAGACATTTTATTACCCAAACTAGATATCATCAGCAGTCCTAGTTATACTGTATCTGTCAGAAAACAACCAAGCACAAGGATCCCTCATTTCAGTCCTGAGGTAAAAATATTCTCCTGTGATCAGAAATAAATGCTTTCCTTTGTATGGTGAATTTGGGTTTGTAGAAAGGCCATACCCAATGTGCTACTTTTTTTGTCAGCAAAGCAGTTGGCATGCTCTGTAAAATCTGAAATATGCAGTGATTTTCTTTAGCAATCTTTAAAACTGAAGGGGTTTTGGTCTCCTACTGACTCTTGACATGTATGAATCCACACCCTTCCAAATTATGCAGGCATCTGCTTTCAGTTGGGACCAATTGTCTAAAATACTAAGTCTTCCACCACCATCTCTTCCCAACTTCTGTTTCCCCAGTCAAATCTAGACCGTGTTATGCTAGCATGAAAGCAACAACCATGTTCCATTCACAAGATGCATAGAAAATACATTTTATCAGAAAGGTTGGTTACCATTAAGTCCTTAAAAGATAAGATTTCCCTTGTGTGACTATAGCTTTGGTTGTGGCTCTTCTTGAATGGTTATAAGTTGAGGACTACCTGTATAGGAGGAGAAGGGAAGGCTGAAAGGAAGTCGAGGGAAAGGTAAAACATTAACTTGAGTATTATGATTCATCTTAAGTGGTTTTCTGTCTTTTGGGAACTGCATGATATTGGGATAAAGTGTCTCATGTCTAGGGGTTTTAGGGAAAGATAATAGCAGCTGCTATAAATTCTTGACTGTGACTCTTAAATTCAGCTTCACGAATTCAGTTCAAGAGAACTGCCAGATGTAAGGAGTTTTTTTCTGTCAATGCAAGTGCTTTCTACTATAGCCTGGGTACGTTGCTGTTCTACTTTCTCATCAAACTTTATGCCTAGAGGCGTTAATCAGGTATAAAGCTATAGGCAATTAATTGGTTGATGCCAAGTTTGATCAGTGAAGGTCGGCTTTATTGATGAGACTAATAAGCAAGGGCAAGCTTATTTATTTTTCTAAATTATTTTTCATCTGGAATTTAAATGTAGCAGGAATAAAACACGGCTGTTAATGTAAGATTGTTTTGGGGTTTGCTTGTTGTTAAATGACAAGGCATTTCAGTACAAATGCAATCTAAGGCACGACTGAAAATGTACAGGCATCCTGACTTTATCTTGCTAGTGTAAACACAGATCCTTTAGGTTTTGTTTGTCCAACAGAACCAGCCAACTGAACTTCCTATTTCAAAAGTTCTCATCTGAGCTTTCAGAAGGGTGAGAGCAGATATTTATAGTGGAGCATATAAGTGCTTCCAGCATATTTGTTGGGCACTGTTTCCAGGCCTGGGTAGACAGCTATAATGATAGGAAAAAGAGGATCACACTTATGGTGATGTCACAAGTCAGACATTACTCATATGTGTCATATGGATCTTGTTGTGACATTGGCACATACATTTCATTCCTTGCCTCCACCATCTCCCTGCCTCATCCCAGTGGAGGCATCTGCTGAGAGTTAATCCTTCTCATCTTTTGGGAAGAGTTTGTTGATGATCCAAACTCTGGCAAGGACCTTGGAGTACTCATCTCTAATGATTTAAGTGCTAGAGCCCACTGTAACTACATAGCCAAAAAAGGCATGAAGAGTTGTTAACCTAATCCTACGTAGCTTTTTCTCTGGTAATATCACACTTCTAACTAGAGTATACAAAACATTTGCTAAACCAATACTTGAATACAGCTCATCAATCTGGAACCCATATTATGTATCTGATATTAACACAGTTGAGAAAGTCCAGAAATATTTCACAAGAAGAGTTCTCCACTCCTCTACTCGTAGCAGAATACCTTAGGGCACCAGACTTGAAATTCTAGACCTAGAAAATCTGGAACTACGCTGCCTTCGGTCTGATCTAAGTATCATATATAAAATTATATATTGCAGTGTGTTACCTGTCAATGAATACTTCAGCTTCAACCATAACAATACAAGAGCACACAATAGATACAAACTCAAGGTAAACTGCACCAAACTTGATTGCAGGAAATACGACTTCTTCAACAGAGTGGTCAAAATAAATAAAATAAAATAAAATAAAATGAAAAAGAGGACTTAAGCGTGCCTGGTGTATGCTGTAAGTGGCAAAATTGTTTTTCAATGGAAACAAGGATCCTACAACAGGCAGTGTCTCCATTGCCAAGACTCACCTAGGTGGCAGGAATGCTACAGAGGTGATTTACCCAGAGGTGGGATTCTATCGGTTCTGATCAGTTCTACAAAACCCCTTGTTAACTTTCTAAGCAGTTCAGAGAATCGGTTGTTAGAAGAAATCTCCTTTTGTTTTTTTCCACCCTTATTACATTCTTGGCAGTGTGCCAAGACTTACTGACTCTGAAGGAGGTTTTTTTTTTGCCCTGGTATTTTCTTAAAGGGGCAAGGTTGTTTTAAGCTTTTCACACTGCTGTTGGGAAGAAATACTCCCCTGGAAATACTTCCAGCCTCCATGCAATGATCAGCATTTTGAAGAAATAATTGAATAACAAAGCAGAGCTGTGGAAAGAAGCTTTTTAATGACAAGGAACCAAGATGAGTGACATTCAGCAAGGCTTCTTGGCTAGCTAGAAAGATTGACATTCAAATGTGAGTTTACATACCCTTTCTGAGTTTTTCTAAAACTGATTTTTGGTGAAGTTAAATTTTATCCTTGATGATGTTTAATCCTGTGTTTATTGGTGCGATAATTTCCCCTATTCAGCTTTGTTTGGAAGAAAAAATAGTTAATCTCTGTTCCTGAAAAGAAACTGGGTTGAGAAATCTGGCTAGTTCCTGTGTCTATTTGTTCTGGTAATTGGTTTAACAAGCAACAGCTATTGTTGTGATTTAATTATTTGTATTGTGTTTGAATTTTTTCCTGCCTCATGGTTTCTTTTTCTATCTGGGGGGGGGGGTGTTCCTTCACTGCTTTAGTGGTATCTGGCACTGTCCTTTTGGGATGTACTTCCAAGAGGCAGGATGCAAGCTTGGCACTGATTTTTTTTACTGTCCTTCTGGAGAGGCATGACGTTTCCTTAAATCTAGATGATTTCCTTGGGATATCTTGTGAGGTGAGTGAGACCAGCTTGTATCTTTAAGTGCTACCAATGGATCTAGGGATTGCTTTTCCTGGGTGTGCTCTTTCTGGAGAGCTTAAATGATCTCTCTGCTAAAGAGTTTCACTTTATGAACAAGAGTTGGCTGCTGATAGTTATCATTGCATTTTAACTATTTTAATTCCTCAAGGTGCTCTGGCACCCTGCATGATTTGTAACTCTGTCTTGCAGGTATTTTTAATCTAATGATTGGTATTGAGGGCAGCTTTTTGCAAGCAAAGAGGCTTTTTGCATTTTTGTACAGGTAATCCTTGACTTACAACAGTTCATTTAGTGACCATTTAGTTACAATGGCACTGAAAAAAGTGACTTATGACCGTTTTTCACACTTGGGACCGTTGCAGCATCCCCACTGTTATGAGAGGCCAGACGAGGAGAAGCGCCCCTCAATGTGAGTGATATAGAGTTAGCCACGGCCATCAGTCACATGACCACTAAACCACACCCACCAACTAAGCCATGCCCACAGAACGGTTGTTAAAAAATTTAAATCCCACCCCTGGATTTACCAATGCTTGGAGTTACACCTACTGTCCCTTTTAAAAGCTAAATCGGAAGTGAAAAATGTGAGCTTACTGCTTATTGCAGTAACTCACAGGTACTATTTAGAATCATAAAATCTGGAAAGGACCTTGGAAGTCTTCTAGTCCAGCTCAAGGCAGGAGACCAAATATCATCCTGGACAATTTACATTCTTTCCTTTTCTGATCAAAGTTCCTATATCAGTGCTCCAGGGTTTTTTTCTCCCTCAGAGGAAAAAAAATACTTTAAGACTGGAATGGAAGTAAACTGTACCATTACAGGAAGTTGTAAAGCAATAAACTGAATCCCCAAAAGCTATTATTTTTTTAATTAACCAAGACACTAATTTGTTTTAAACGTTCTAAGAAAACAATCAGGTGGACATACTTCTATGTGGACTTAAAAAAAAAATACAGTGAAATGTATATGAAGGGAGGTCGACACAGTTTCTCAATTAGTATTTGAGATAAGCATTTTTCAAAAACGTTGTGGAAGGAAACAGAATTATGAAGAAAACATGACAATTGACAGTTGCTTTTTTTCCCCCTTGAAAGTGACAGTTAAAAGTAGCACGTATTAATTGTCAAAAACAAAAACCAAAATTGGTGACTAATGCATTTTTCAGTCCATGCTACTCTAGGAAATAAAAAAGCTATTACCTGCAGAAGAGCCCACAGACTATTTTTCCTACACAGTAGTTCTAGTCAAAAACCACATCTAAAGCTACATGGTACCCATAAAACTCTTCCCCCCCCAAAAAAAAAATGAAAATGAATTTTTTTTAGTGCCCATATTCCTAGCCTGCTTGTTTCCAGAGCAAGGAACATAAACCTGTGTTAGTCATTTTCACTATAAATTAATGTCCATGATTTTCCATGCTTCATCCTGCCTTGCTTCCTTCATTCCTTCAGATGATTCTCCACAGAAATGCACTGAAACTAGATGCATTTGGCCAAGGAAAAAAAAAAAAGATATGTTTCACCCAACTGACTCTGCTCTGTAGAGAAACGGTTCCGAAATGAAACAGTTCCGAAATGGACAGAAAACACTGCACAAGTGACACTGGAGCACCATCACAAAGCCATCAGTGCCACTGGCACCCACATGAATGGAATGAGATGGTTTCCTGAGGCAACAGTTTTGGTCATGAAAATGCAGAAAAGGGTGTTTCATTTTGTTGAGTTTTTTTTTTCTTGAGGATTTTTTTTTTAATCTCAGATGCAAAATAATCTGTTTGGCTTTAGAAAGTAACTATTTGAAGTGTTGCAAGAGTGGATTTACTGCCAAACTGCAAGTAACAAAACATCTAGGGTTGATTCTATTCCCCAAAATGCTATATGATTTTCCACACAATAGTGTAATGTTTTGAACAATAAATGGGCATTATTTCTTATTTGTTGTGCAATGGAAAGATTTTCCTTGGCTCATATCAGAGCTGGCTCAATATTTACACATTTCCTGTGAACATTTGGATGCATCTGTTTCCTCCAGTACTCTCCTGGGTTGTAACGTTGGCATACAAATATCAATGGTACCACGCCAGTATGCCATTCCCAGCACTAGCTATGAAACACAAAGCTCTTCACAAATTCAGTTCTTTTCAGAATTTTCTCCCCATGGACTCTCAATCTGACACCTGCTCTGGGGAGGGAGGAAGAGAAGCTTTTACACATGGACTGGTATTGACAATCATTTAAACCATTTTTAAGAAAATGTGTATGTAGGTTTGACTCAGAGAGAAGCTTGAAAAAAAAGAAGACAAGAGCAAAAAAAAATTTTTTTTTATGTGGGTGGATGTGCTTTACCTTTTTCTGAAAAGGTATTAGAAGTTTAGTTTCAACTTGCAGTAAGGTATTTATTTGTTTGTTTATTAATTCATTTGGGTGGTACTGATTTCATGTAGGCTGATGGTTGCTTTACATAATATCAGCTACTAAAATATCCATGGCAAACCATGCAAAAGGATAAAAGGATCACAGCAATAAACAATTAAATGCCTATGATAAATTAGAAAAACATCCATACTGAAATTGCAATAAATGAGTCACTAGTTAATCATAAACTCATAACTATACATAAAGAATCTCAATCAATCTCAGAATTCATAACAGCCAATAACATGCCATCAAATCATCATCAATTCCTAGCAACCAATGGATAGATTTTCTCCATGACAATCTGTCTCTCCTCTCGACTTTCAAGTCTTCCAATGACACATTCATTGTCACTGTGATTGAATCCATCCATCTTGCTGCTGATTACCCTCCTCTCCTTTTACCTTCCATCTTTTTCAGCATTCCAGCCACCTCCAGGGAGCTAGATCTTATTATTATATGCCTAAAGTAGGATACTTTGAACCTTCATCATTCGTCCTTGAGGGTAAGTTATGAGTTGATTGATTCATTTCTTTGTTTTCTTTGGCTATCCAGTATTCTCAGAAGTCTTCTCCAACAGCAATGTTCAAAAGTGTCAATACTCTTCCAACTTTGCTTCTTCAAAGTCCAACTTTTATTCCCAAGGAATATCACAGGGAATATGAAGGCTTACACTATTCTGATCTTTGACAATACAGACACATCACAGTAGTTAATCTATTTTCCAAGGTCTTTATGAGTGCTTTAAGCAGTTTCCAACCTTTCCAGCTTTGCAGATACTCTGTGTGTATGTGTGTAATGGTTCTGCATGAGTGGCAGGCAAAGGCACATGTACACAACTCCATTTGTGCAAGAGGCAAGCACACACATCTGCTGCTTGCACAAATGGAGTTGCGTGTACATGCTCACCTGCCCACTGCACATGCAAGTGGAGCTGCACATGTGTGTGCGCACGCTCAGCTGCCACTTCTGTGGCCCAGTTCTGAATGGGCCGCAGCCAGGTTGTGAGATGCAAGCTATGGGTTGGGGACCACTTCTCTAAGTCCTAACCTGCAACATATTTCATGATTGCTTGTTCCTTTGACTCATCCTTCTATCCTTCCAAGTTGGGTAAAATGAGGAGCCAGATTGTTGAAGGCAAGATGCTGACTCTGTAAACCGCTTTGAGAAGGTTGTAAAGCACTCTAAAGCAGTATATAAGTCTAAGTGCTATTGTTATTTACTGTTGATGGTTGATCCTAAAATTGCGTAAGTTGTTCACCACTTCAATGTCTTCATTCTAAGGCTCATTATTTCTCCTGTTGTCATTAGTTTGATCATCTTTATATTTAATTTTAGTCTCATTTTTTTTCACAGTGCTCCTTGACTTTTATTACTAGAGCTTATAGATCCTTTAGATTTTCAGATATCAAGATTGTGTCATCAAGTTAACACAGGTTGTTGATGTTTGTCTCTTAAAAAAAATCTCAGCTTTGTTATTGGTGGTTATCCCTTGACAGTAAATGTTTGGTACATGTGTATCTAACAATCATTGCAGAAGTATCTCTTTCTCCTAGACTTATAAATAATTACAGAGAGTCAATTTGTGATCCCAATGGAGTCCCAACATTTCTGTTGCTGAGGGAGATAGTTGTTAAGTAAGTTTTGCCCCATGTTATCTCCTTTCTTGCCACAATGATTAAGTGAATTACTACAGTTATTCAGTCAGGAATATTCACTGGTAGCTCAGTGAGTCTTGCCCACATTGACGTTGCTTGTCAGAAAGTTGCAAAAGGTGATCATGGGGACACTGCAAACATCATAGATAGGTGCCAGTTGTCATTTTGATCATGGAGCGGCTGCAATTGTCATGTATGCATGAAAAATGGTCATAAGTCACTTTTTAATTGTAACTTCAAACAGTAACTAAATGAATGGTTGTAAGTCAAGAATTATCTTTATCTTGTCCAGGTAATTTTTGCTTGCCATCAGCCTGTATTATGTAGCAGTATTACAGCCTATGCTGTAGTATTACAGCCTATGATGTGATAGAGGGTAACTTCCAAAACTCCCAAGCAACATGAATAATATCAAACTCTTTGTTCTCCCTCTTATGTGAGGGAAATCTCTCCTATTCAAATTGCCAAAGCAGTGATGGTCATGTTGCCACTTAGATAAGCTTAGTTCAGGATGACATCACCATGGAGACACATAATATTTAAAAAGAAGGGGGTATTGTGAAGTACATCTCATCTGAAAATGATGATGATTTCTTTTATGTTTATATGGTTCTTCATTCTGAAGTAGCCTGCTGTGATAAACAACCCCCAATTAAAACCATCAGGACTAAAAAAAAAAAACCTTATTCCAAAATAAGGTCATTTTATATTCAGTAGGACTGTAATGTTTGGGCTGTAACTAAGAAAATCAGTGTTAACAAATTTCAGCAAGCAAGCCATCCAATCTATCTCAATATCTTTGATCCAAGGGAAGAGAGACACAGACTAGCCTCAGGAAAACGGTTGCTCATTTTGCTTAGGATTTAGAGCTGATAATAATCCTATGTGAGGCTTAGTGGGGAATTTGAGAGCAAGTGCCATTTAATGCTGCCCAGTAGGATTTGCTTGGGAGTAACAATGCAAATACTCACCCAAAATGAATTCAGCGGGAGGATTAAATTTGTGTTTCATTTATTCTCATTGAAAGCAGTCAGATTTTGTTCAGCATTTAAACTGTGGCTGGTTTTTGACTTTTCTGTCTTTCCACATGCACACACACATACACACGCACACACAAACAAAACACATCTTTATATATCTATTTAGTTATGTCACCAACAGTAAGTGTTTACAGATGGCCTACTTTGGCCTTCAGAAACCTTCTGGGAATTAGAAATCCACTGGGAGTGATCCCACTGCCAAAAGTAAAATTTGACAATTGCAACTCAGCTTAATGCTACAGCCACTCGTATGTTAGTGCTATTAAAAACTCCATGTGGTGCTCTGATGTCCCATCATCAGGTAGCTGCCTAATTAGACTGCAAAGCAAAATGAAATCTGTGAGGAAAAAAAGAAGCCATTTTGTTGTTTCCACACAGAAGGCTGAAAGTTTGTTTCAGCTTTGTGTATCAGAGCCTGCCAAAAGATTGAAGTAGAACACTAAAATGTTCCCTGTTTCCAAAATGTCTTTATCTCTGAAAAGATTCAACAGCCATTTTTTTAAAATTAATCTGTACAGCCCCCAACTGAAATAATATAGAGGTGGTTCTCGATGGTTTGCTTAGTAACCATTCAAAGTTGTAACAGTGCCGAAAAAGTGACTTATGACTTTTTTTCACACTTACGACATGTGAGTCATGTGATCAAAATTCAGAAGCTTGGCAACTGACTTGTATTTATGATAGTTGCAGTGTCATGCAATTACCTTTTGCGACCTTCTGAAAGTCAGTTGGGAAGCCAAATTCACTTAGCAACCATGTTAACTAGTGGTGAAATTCAAATTTTTTATACTACTGGATCTGTGGGTGTGGCTTGGTGGGCATGGCAGGGGAAGGAGACTGTCAAATCTCCAGTCAGAGTTCTCTGAACTACTCAAAATTTCCACTACTAGTTCTCCAGAACTGATCAGAACCTGCTGAATACCACCTCTGATGTTAACTTATTTAACAACTGCAGTAATTCATTGAACAACTGTATCAAGAAAGATTGTAAAACGGGGCTGTTAGGAATATGAGTCTCCTAACAGGTATTTGGGTTAGAAATATATAAACCAGGATAAACATTTTAGTACTATCTCTTTAAGGGAATGCAAGAGCATGCAATTGGGTGTGGTTTCTCAAAGAGCCATAAGATGGAGCCAGAAACCTGGTTTGTCTTAGTCTGAGTCTCAGAAGAGAAGAGAGTGTATCTTTATTTCCGTCTGTTGGAAAGTATTGCTATTGCTCCATTTTTCCTGATATTACTGGATTTAATGTAAATCTGATACTTAACTGTTTTTGACACTGGACTTTGTTACTGGAATATCCCTGGATTGAAAAACTGACTGATTAACCTGTGAATGACTTTTGGACTGCTTATTTTGAACTTTGCTTAAACCTTTCTGGAAGTAAAAACCGATATTAACTGTACAGTGTATCTGTGTACTAAGTGTGTATTATTCCAACACTACTCTCTATACGTCTCCCTGTATGCACTCATTCTCCTAATGGGGAATTACCTCAACAGGGGCAAATTCACTTAACAACTGTCTCGCTTAGGAACAAAAATTTTGGACTTAATTGCACAACACCTATTGTATATTCACTCAACTTTTAAACACAGAGGAAGAAATTAAATTGGAGTTATGTGTGGTCAGGAGGCACACAAACGTGAATAATAAATAAAATAGATAAGCGTAGAGGGTGATAAATCAGACCATATTCATATGGCATTGAAGTCAATTCACAGTCTTTCAGCTCACATTTTGGAAAGTTGGACCATTTATATTTTGGAAAGTTGTAAAATGTCTTCATTTCTGGTAAATGGAGAAGCATTCAATGCTCCTTGTTTTAGATGTGATATCCTTTGAAAAGCCAGCATTTCTCATCAGATCTGGTTGGCATTGTGATATACCAAGCTGCACTATAAGGATCAACCGGCATAATTTAACTCTTAAAAAAACAGGTTCTGCTGTAGCAATTGTCTGGTCAGCTAATGCATATGTTTATTTTATTGTGTTTCTTCATGTATTTACTACAATTAATTATGATGACTACTTGTCAGTAGTTTGAAATAGTAGAACACTAAAATACTATATAGTGCATGTTCATGAAAACCAGTATGGTGTTTTGGTTAAGATGGTGGAATAATTGAAGGAAGGCCCATGCTCTAGGGCACCTTTTAGACATGGAAGCCTGGTTGGTTGTCTTTGGGCCAGTCAATCTCTTTCACACAAAATACAAAAATATCAACTCACACTGGACCAACATGATAGGTTTTGTTGATAACCATCAGTGAAGATATTTTCAACAAGCAAGGGATTGATCTAGGATAACGACAATGCTTGATTGAGTTCCATGTCAAAGAACTATGAAGTATTTTATACATCTCAGAAATTCAGGATCAGATTTGATCCTCTTGATACAAAGAGGTAATATTTCTCCTAAATAATTGCATGAATTATATTTTGTAACACTTCCAATTGTTAAAGAATGAAGATAGTGGGTTTTTATATAGTTGTTTTATTATAGTTTTTAATAGTTGTTTTTATAGTATTTTATAGCATACAAAGATATATCTTTACAATGTTCCTATTTTTTTAAAAAAATGATGAAATATGTCATGATGTTGCAATGCAAATTTTACAAAATGCAAAGCAGTCTTTTGTACTTGTGTCATGATATCGCATGCACATATATTAAGGATGGAGTATGTATTGGAACATCTCAACCAACACTTTGTCATTTCTATCCTTGACCACTAATTTCAGCTATGGGGTCCTTGGTGATGTCTGAACTTGGTTGTTTCTTTGCAGATGTTTCATTAATCACCAAGGTAACATCATCGGTCCATCATCAGCGAACACTGATGAACATTTGTGAAGATTTTCAGTCATCCAGGTCATCATTGTCCCAAAGGTGCTTTTTCAAGAGGCAACTGCATTTTTTGGTATCCTTTGAAGACGTTTCGCTTCTCATCCAAGCTTCTCTTCAGCTATTGAGAGCTGAAGAAGCTTCTTAGATGAGAATCAAAACATCTTCAAAGAAAAATCAGAAAGTCCAAAGTGCCTCTTGAAAAAGCACCCTTGGGATAACATTGATGAAATTACCTAGTTGGGATAAGATATCTTCAAGAAAATAACCAAATTCAGAGAGCACCAAAGATCCCACAGTTCAGTCCTTAGCTACAAAAATTATCTTATATTGGTACTAATATCAGCCCTGCAAATTTAATCCTCATAACAACAAGCTGTGAGTTGAATTTTGCTTTGAGAGTATGACTATCCCAAGAACTCCCTGACAATTTCATGGTCAACTTGAGATTTGCTCCAGGAATTTTTAGTCCCAGCCCAACCCCTTAACTCCTGAATCTCATTGGTTATACAACTCAGCATCCATATTGAAAAATTCAAGGTTGCTATTTTTTTCCATGATAAAATTTCATGGGGATATTCTACCAAAATGCTAGACTATATGAGATGTTGGATAGAATTTTATACTGGGATTTGGAGCAAGTGTAAAAGCTGAGTTAAAATTCTGCTTGGCTAACCTACTTCAAGCAGTAAAGAGAACCAATTTAGTGTATGCTGCCGATCCTCTTGAGTAAAGAGACATGGGCCCAATAAATAACTGTTGCATTACAGAACCATTAAAATGGACACTCTTGATTGATGAGGTGGGAAGACATAAAGTTACAATACCATGCTATTGAGGGGGGACTTTTAATGCACTAGGAAAATGTGGAGTAGAAAATCATAAGGAACAGCATGCAGAATGATGATGCAGACATAATAACCATCCTGGCTGGGTATTATGGGAGTTGAAATACCATGTATCTAGAAAGCATTGCAATGCAGAAAGCTGATCTAGCCAGAAAAGGGGCAGATGAATACTCAGAATACCAAAATAGGGAGTTTTCTAAGCAATAAAACAAGACCGATGCATTAATATTGTAGTACTGTTCACCATAGTTCTTTAATCATTTGGTTATGGACTCGGAATGTATCCTTATGCTTCCATAAAGGATTGCATTAACTAAGTCCCTCTTACCAGAGAGCACTTCTCTGCTTTTCATTACAATTCCAGACACAAGCCCAATAAGACGCTTCTATTTACAAATGGGTTAATGAGTTGTGTGGCGCAGTTCTCCATCATTACAGCACTTAAAGCTGTGTAGCTACAAATTTAAATCAAACACTGTTTGTTCATTTGCTTTTCTGAGTACTGATTCATTCGGTTACACAGGCTTTATTTAGTAGGCATGAAACTTGACCATTTAATTGTATCCTTTGTGCAAAAATAAAGCCCAACCCACCCCAGACCTCTCAATATACATTTTCATGGCAAATTCCATTTGTGTACATATGGCCAAAAATAGATCTTGCTCTGTGTTTGGGAATGCCTCCACTTAAGAGTTGAAAACTTGACTGGAGTCTTATGGTTGATGCATTCAGAGACAAAAATACATTTCTTCAACAGCTCTCAAACTTCAGCGATGCCAGCTGGATTCCTGTGCCTAACGGTGTGTATGAATGCTAGAAGTGATATGAATAGTGAATGCCAAATTACCCTGCTAATTAGTTAAGGGTGAATGGTCCCTTCCTGTCATCATGCCATTTGATGGCAGTGTGGCCAACCAGTGAGCCAAGGGCTGAAATGAAAGATCAGGATTTTGGAAAGCAACAGCTCTTTCAGGAACACAATTCCAATATAATTTTGGAGCTATAAGGATGAAAATTGTATGACCTTTTCATGTGATGAGTTTGAAACATCAACTAGAACAAAATTTAGCTGATAAAAACTATTGCAGGCTTATGATTCCAGCAGTAGCCTATTTAGTGCTGACCAGTTACTGATGCTTTATACAGTGGTGGGATTTAAAAAAAAAATACCACTGGTTCTGTAGGCGTGGCTTGGAGGGCATGGCAGGGGAAGGATACTGCAAAATCCCCACTCTCTCTCCACCCCACTAACCTGATTTCCAGCTCTGTTCTCCTGTGCAGGGCAACAAAAGAAGACCCAGCCAATGAGGGGGGGGGAGGGAGAGAGAGAAAGGAGCGAGGGGGGGGGCAGAAAAGGAAAAGAGAGTACTGTTGTCAGCAGTGGCCAACCAGTGGGCTGCAGCCCATTGGTGGCCATGAGAAAATGTTGATGGGCTGCAGAGTAATCTCACCCCCAGAGCAACCCCCAATGCAATTAATCAGGCTGCACAGAAAACACAGGCTGCACCACCTACATGGCCCGCAGGAACCCTCCCCCTACTCACTCCTTACCGGGCAAACTTGCCTGCTAAATTTCTATTTTCCTTTTTCCAACTATCATCTGTTCTGCTGTGCCTGGGAACTTAGATTAGCTAGGAAGCAGGAAAATGGTTGGATTTTCTGCTTTCTAGTTAGTCTTTAGATCTTCGGCTCTGCTTTTAAGGATAGCCGAACCTCCTTTAGGACTTAAGGTTCTATTATTCAGTGCAGACTCACGGCAAGCAAATTTGAGAGACTGAGCTATCCAATAGCAGATAGATAGATCACTGAATGATTCTGTGAGCAGCTCAATCTGCCTGTCTGCTTTGTCTGATTTTGGGTAAAAGTTGCTCTTTTTTAATAAAAAATTCAATATTTACACACATGGTGTGGTAGAATAATTTTGTGAGTTTGCTTACAAGCAAATTTATGTGACAGACTGAGCTAGCCAATGGCAGGTAAGATAGAACTCTGAGTGAATCTGTGATTTGTGAGCAACTCAATCTGCGCCTTGCTTTGCCTGATTTTGGGGTAAAAGTTGCTTTTTTAAATAAAAATTCAAATTTATATAAATATATAATATTTACATACAAGCCATGCCCAGCCAGTCACATGACCACCAAACAACGCCCACAAATTAGGCCACACAGACAGAACCACTTAGTGGTCCCTGGATTTTAAAATTATGACTTTGGTGGTCCCGGAGGTCCAAATGATTGGTGACCCCTGCTGTAGTGCACTGATTAAAGGGCTAGACAAAAAATAGGGAGGCCAAAGTTCTTAAGCCTCTGATTTGTGCTGATCGTACATGAATGTAGGTTGTGCCAAATATTTGATATCTATATCGGATATTTATATTTATATCAATTTATCTATTATATTTATATATCTCTATCTCCTATTTATCTATCTATCTCCCTATCTCTATCTATATCTATCTATCTATCTATCTATCTACTATCTATCTATCTATCTATTATCTATCTTCTAATCTATCTTCAATCTATCTTCTATCAATCAATCAATCCATCTATCTATCTTCTATCTATCTTCTATCAATCAATCAATCAATCTATCTATCTATTCTTCTATCTATCTATTCTATCTTCTATCAATCAATCAATCTATCTTCTATCTATCTTTCTATCTTCTAAATTTTTTTTCTATCTATCTATCTATCTATCTATCCTATCTATCTATCTATTTCTATCTTCTATCTATCTATCTATCTATCTTC
>BHFT01069034.1:0-18592 GCA_004320025.1 Laticauda laticaudata
GGGCACTTTTGAGAGCGGATAACAACGGATGGAAAATTTGCTTGTCTGCTGTGTCCTTTTTACATACGTTTTGCATCTGTTGGGCGATGTGACCTGGCCTTAACTGTTGTGAGGAAGATTGAAATCCGCTACTTTGTAACTTTTTTCTTTTCTAATTTTTTTCTTTTCTGTTTTGTACTTCTAGCTTTCTTTTTTATTTTTTTTCTTAATTTATATTAATTTGCATTAGTTTTCATCTTCGTTTTTATAAAATGTTACACACAAAGAGAGGGCGGGGAGGGGGAGAGAAATTACTATCTCCATAATTAGCAAGAATCAATTTTCCTCTGTCTGTAGCCAAAAAACTATAGCCTAATCAAGAATAGAAAACCATACTTCACCAAAACTGATAGGGCAAGTAAATATATATAAACAGGGAACCCCACATTCACTAATACTAATGTTGTTACTTAGTCATGTAATGAAATGTCTGCAAGCAAGCATCCAAACTCAGAGAGCACCAAGCACTCCATAGTTTGACTCCGAGCTGCAAATATTCTCCTCTCCTTTGTTGACAAAATTTCTGAGTTTTACTAAACATACCCAATTTGTCTTTAGCAATTTTATAGAATACTTGCATCCTTTAGAATTAATACAAAAGAATACCTAAAGCACCACTGCAATCAGATAATACTTTTAAAAAGTTTGATCTTTTTAAAATAATTTCAGGGTGCTATACTATTATGTTAACAATAAAAAGAAAACACAAATCCCATGAACAGCATTCATGTATTAATTTTAAAATTAATAATCATAACAATTATGAAAAGGGGGGAAAGAATGGAGTTGTCTAAAAGTTAGGTAATGAATAGATAAACTTTGACAAGGGAAATCCTTTGAGCACATGAATGAACTTCAGCAGTGTTATCATTTTGGGAGAAAATATAAATTGGATACCTTGAAACTTAGATGACCTGACAGTTCTGAAAACTGTAAGCTTTGAAACTGTAAGAAGATGGGTCTCAAGAAATATTGAACATTCAAATACTGTACATTATTCTGAGAATGCTAAAGAGGAAAATGAAAAAGGTGAAGCTTTTCTCAATCAAGTTTTGAAATGAAAATAGAAAGATGTGGTTCTATACCTTTGCATGATCTTCAGCATAATTCTATGTGTCTAACTTGGCATCATTTCAGATCTACAATAAGAACAATTATTAGTCTTCTCCTACTCCCAATGGGTATATGTGTGAGAGAAAAGGAAAATAAACGAAGACGGTAAGGTAAGTAGTATCAAGGAGAAGGCATAAAGAGAGGAAGGGAGCTAGTATCAATCTGTCATCCATATTTCTCTCTTTGGCTTCATGCACTGACAGCAGATATCCTGACCACCAAAAAATTGATCAGAATGGAATGTGCTTCAGCAAAACAACAAATCTAGCACACTCATTTATTTGTTTGTTTACTTATTTATTTAATGCAATATACTTAAAATAGAGAAGAAACAAAGGGAAATATATAATGATAAACTTCATATAATGGTAAATGCATATTTTATATAATTCAGAACCAAATCTGCATCTTTAAACAACATTACTCCAGCCAAAATATTGACAAATCTGTGAATATTAAATAACAGTAGGTGAAAGGAACTCATTTTATGTGCACTCCATCATTTTATAGTTCCATCCTAATGAAGGTGAGAGCCAGTCTTTTAAAAACATTATCTGAAGTATCCAATTAGCATGAATAATCAGCTGAATTAATGTCAAGAATAAAAAGCAAACAACAAACTCTTAAAATTATTTAAGACCTTTAACATTTAGTTTGTTAACGTGGAGAATTCCAGTTCTTTAATAAAAAGCAATGTCCAAAATACATTTCAGTACTGACACTACTGGATCAAATCATGAAATTAGAATGTCCATGTTTACAAAATAACAAAAACAAAAACAAAAAACAACCCAGAAGGTTATTCTGTGTAAACATTGGAAGGGACCTTGGAGGTCTAGTCCAACTCTGCTAAAGCAGGAAGCCCTACACCATTTCTGAAGGAAAGTTATTCCATAATTCAAATTCCTCTAGCAATAACTGAAAAAGATTCAACATTTGTTGGTCAATTAGCTGATCAAAAGTATGAATGTACCATGAGTTCATTAATTGCTTCCTCCCCAAATCTGGTGATTTACAGATTGGGATTATATCAAAAAGGAAATTTATCATATGAGTAGCAAAACAAAACCCAAAATTTCCATAAATCAATGAAAACTAGATGAAAAATAATTTTTCTTTAACAGAGAAAAACTTTTTAAAGAAAACTTTTTGTTTTCTTTTAAGCCCCTGTCACACAGCACCAATGGATGGAAAGAGGATGTAAAATGGATAGAAACACTTGCCATCAGTTGGTTAATGCGATGCTTCCGTTCTGTACTCATTGCGTCCGTTTTTCATACTCTCTATCCGTCCAGCATCTGTCTACTGACATTTCATCCGCTGAAAAAGTTTTGAGCTGCACAAAACTTTTTGAGCAGAAAATGTATCCAACGCGTCCGTTTCTACATCCGCTACGCATACGGGGAACATCCGTTATAACGTCCATCATCATCCGTTACGCATCCGCCATATCTGCTAAGACATCCGCTGTGCTCCGCGCAACTCGCATCTGCTCCAGCGGAAAACGGACACAGGGAGGAAGTGAAACGGATGCAGAACGGACACCAGCATTAGTAGCACGGACGTAGAAAGGATGGAAAGCGGATGCAGCATCGCATACAAAGCATTAAAACGGGAAAAAACTGTTTGTATATAGGGACGTATCTCGATATTTAGGATGTCTGGAGGATGCCTGGAGATGCAAAAAGGACACCTAGTGGAAACCTATATTCCTATAAAAAGGAGGTTGCAACTCACCTGTGATCTCACTTTCAGTCCAGCACCTGTGGTGAAGACCTCTCAGCCTTCATCTGCCTCTTGCTATTCACAGCATCCAGTCATCTCCACCATGGATCATCAACACATTCCTTTTGGTAGCCGCCATCGTTCTACAACAGTGCAAAGCCCTTTACAAGGCTCTTTCACTGTTCATTATGGGATAGGAAAAGGAGGCATCCAAGAAGTGTGTGGGTCCGAAGATGGATCGCGAGAGGAGCCAGTACGGACTGTTATAACAAGCTGATGGTGGAGCTTGAGGAACGAAGACACTCGTGATTCCAGAACTTCATGAGGATGCCGCCAGCCATGTTTGATGAAGTTGTGGACGGCTGAGACCCAGGTTAGACAAGGCAAACACCAACTTTCGGCCCAGCCTGGACCCTGGGCTGAAATGGCACTGACTCTGCGCCACCTGCCTCAGGGACCACGTTACAGGAGCATTGCAGTACACCTGGAGGGTGCCACACAACACCATCAGCATTGTGGTCAGAGAAGTGGTGCAGGCCATCATCGAAGAATACCTGGGAGCTCCTCCAGTTGCCCCTCCACTGAAGAGCTGGAAGAAAGTTGCAGAAGCAATGGTTATCAGAAGTGGAAACTTCCCCCACCACTGTTGGAGCCATAGATGGAAGCACATGCCTGCAAAGCTAAAAGCGAACTCAGGGTCCACTGTTTCACTACAAGGGCTTCTTCAGCATCATCCTCTTCGCCATGGGTTGAGCTGACTACAAGTTCATACAGGCATCGGATGCTTCAGGAAACGGTCATCTTCAGATGCCCAGGTATCACAACGCCAGTGACCTCAAGGAGGGGCTGGAATGCAACCTCATCATGGGCTTCCAGATCCAGACCCCGTGCCCAACTACAAACAAGATGTGCCCTACTTCTTCGTGGGGGATGACGCCTTCTCCCTCAGAACCTACCTCAATAAGCCCAACACTTCCAGATGCCTCCACCTGTGAAGAGAGGATCTTCAACTACAGGCTGTCCAGGGCAAGACAGGTGGTGGAGACGCCTTTGGCATCCTGGCCAACAGGTTTACAGGTACTTCTCACCACCATGCAGCATCATCCACGGACCGTGAAGAACATCGGGGAAGCTCTGCTGCATCCTGCACAATCTCATGCGCACCTGCTACCAGTGTTGCAGAACAGCTTGGGACCGTCAACCAGAGAATGGGACATGATCTTGTGAACCGAAGCAAGGGCAAAACCTGATAGATACTGTGGATGTGCAAGGCCCCAACAGAGCTTCACGTGAAGGGAAGAAGCAGTGCAACCTCCTGAGACACTGGTGCAACTCTGCAGCTGGAACAGTGGAGTGGCAAGACAGGATGGTAGATGCTAATGGATGCTTCCTTCAGCCTGTCTCATCACACTGATGAGATTGTGCCATGTATGTTGAGTGCCCTACAATGAAAGGGCATTTAATAAAGAGTTGTGTTTATGTTGAAATGTTGTTAATGAATGATTACATTGTTATTGAGTAATAAATGGCCATAGGTGTGGCATCTGGAGGGTGGACCATACAGTCCAGTATGCTTGCACTGGAGTTTATTCTATCCCACAGCTATTACCCATCGCACAGGTATCCTAACCCATCCCACAGCTATTACCCATGCAACAGGTATCCCTGCCCATCCCATTGCTATCTTAACCCATCCCACAGCTATTACCCATCCCACAGGCGATTATTCCTTGCCCATCTTCCTTACTCATCTTTATCTCATCCACATAAGGCTATGGCGAAGCAGGCCTTTAAACCATATTTCTGAATATATCTATGTTCTTCCAACAAGTAGCTTATTACAAAGAGCTGTACACCAAGTAGAATCTGAAGACAAAGTAATTTACTTGAAAGCAATGCTAAGCAACATGACACTATAAGAATATATCAACTATGTTCCATAACAAGCAATAATGTGAACTCAGAAAAGAACATACCTTGCTACTAGTAAAGCTAAGGTAAGTCACAGGTGCACTTCTGCGACTTACTAGGTACATCTCAGAATCAGACCTTCTTCTACAATCTGTATGGCCAAGTGCGCCGCATGGTTCTCTACAGGGGTGAAGGCGGCAGAGTTGCTCTGTGAAGGTGGTGAGTGTATGCGGGCCATGCTGTCTGAGTGCCTTGTGTTGCCTGTGCCCTGCAGTATCTGGAATATCACTTAGGTGGGAACCTAGATGTAAAGAAATGTAGTGAGAGGAATGCTCTCAGAAAGTGACGTTTATCGTCGCTCAGTCTCTGTCGATTGATTGAAGCTCGCGATCCTCCATGACATGCGGTGTTCACAGTCCCAAGACCGATGACCTAGTGTGTTCTGAGGCCAGGCTTGGTTGTGGGGTGCAGGAAGGAGGATGTATTGGGGCTGTCTGGTCTCATCGGATAGTGAGGTGAGGCTATGGGGTAGGCATCTGTGAACTGGTCGCATCTGTGATGCAGTGCACTGTGTGCCATGTGCATGGTCATTCATGGGACTGTGTGCTATGGAGTTGCTCGCATGTGCTTGCTGAACTACCGTGGTACCTAGCATTGGTAGGCATGAGAGCTTGTGGACAAGCCCTTAGTGTTGCTCGAGCAATATTGCAGTAAGTATGAATCATGGGCTGTGAGAATGGAAGGCTAGGTATTAGCATATGATTAAGTTTTTGCCAAATATCTCTGGAACGTGAGGGTCGTGAGCTTAGTTTGCTTAAATCGCAGAGTAGCTGTGGCCTGGAGGTTGTGCAGAAGACCAGGTGATCTCTCCTCCTTACACCTGCGTACTGTGATTTGGATCATCTGTCCATGAGGGTCTGGATTGACCTAGGTGAGAACTAGGGCTTGCGGTTTGAGTGATGTGTTAATGTTGTTACAGCTGAGAGCAGAGATCTAGCTGGTTTTTTGACTGTGACCCTGATTTCGCACAGGAGCAGTGAGCTCTGTCCCTCTGGTCTGGCTCTCTTGTCTGGCTTTCTTATGGAGGTGGAGTCTAGGGGTGGGGTGTGCTTGGTCTTCTGGTGAGAATGCCCTCTCCTTGCTGCCACTGCTGCGTCAGGGGGTCTCCATGCGCCCGCCCGGGTGAGTGCAGCTTTCGGGGGTCTCATCGTGGGATGCTCACAGATACCTGTCCTGGAACAAGGAACTGACTTTTGGACCAGAACGAGGACTGCTCTCTGTGGCTGCCGGCGCCTCATCTTGGCCCTCATAGAGGAGGCTTCGACGGTTCTAGGGCTGCTCCACCAAACCAGTCAGAGCAGCAACAACAACAAAACAAAACAGTAGCTGCAAAAGCAGCACAGCAGCAACCAGCAGAACCAGCAGCACAGCAGCTCAGTAGACCGACAAGCAGACCAGGATCATCAGCAGCAGAGTAAGCAGCAGCAGGACCAGCAGGACCAGCAGGACGCAGGAACAGGAGGCACCAGCAGGAACCAAGGAGCAGACCAGCAGAGTAAGCACAGCCAGAAAACACCAGGCAGCCAAGAGCTAAGCAGAGCGCACAGCGAGAACAGCCAGCAGAGACCAGCAGCGAGCAGCCCCAGATTCCCAGTAAGCACCGCACCGCAGAGCAGCGCCAGCAAAGTGAGCCCCAGCAGAAGCCCCAGGACCAGGAGACACGCCAGCAGAGTAAAGCCCAGCAGAACCCCAGCACCAGGGAGGCAAGCACCAGCAGAAGCTCCAAGCACCAGCAGAGTCAGCCCAAGCAGCAAAGCCATACAGAAGCTGAAGTCAGGCCAGGGGGTGGGATGGTGGACCTGTCCTTCTTGCAGGGCTGGCAGCAGATGACATAGTGTCATTCCTCTCTTTTCCCATGTCTGTTGGGCTGAGATGTTGTTTGGCAAGCAGGTCTTTCCTCTGAATGGTGACCTGCTTGGAAGCTGCTATCTTTTATATCTGCGGGGCTGACGCAATGCATCCTCCCCGCATGCACAGTGAACGCTTTGCATCCGCTAGGCATCCGCTAGGCGTCCGTGATGCATCCGTTGTATCCGCTCGGCATCTGCTCTGCATCCATTCCTTCCGGTGCGCGTCTGCTTCGCTGTGCTCCCCTGAAAGCCCTGCGGATGTGCCATCTGCTTCCATCCGCTTCCATCCACTGGGCTTCCGTGGAGCATCCGCTTTACATCCTGGCTATGTCCTCCCCCGTCCGTTCCTTTCCATTGTTGTGCGCTCTGTTTATGCAAATTTGGGGCACTTTTGAGAGCGGATAAAACAGATGGAAAATTTTCTCATCTGCTTTTTCCTTTTTACATACTTTTTGCATCCATCAGCCTATGTGACAGGCCCTTAAAATGATGAATGTAATGTAAGCAAGACTGTGATGCTGACAATAATTATGAAGTTCCACTGGAGCACAGGAAGACAAGATATTTTTAAAAAGAGAGGAGGGAGCTTGCCTTTTCATTTTTATTTTTGGATTATAATGCCATAATGGAAACTGCTAAGAAAACCAGCAAAAACAAAGAGAGGATTGCTAGAACAACATACAGGGATTGGAATTATAGTAGATCTGCTTTAGGAAATGTTTAAGCAACTGATACTAAAATAACAGCTTTTGAAAAAAAGTGGATGAAAGAATTGTAAAAATGAAATAATAGGTTAAGCAAATGGAAAGCTCTATTAAACAAATGTGTTGATATGTATTACAAATCAATAAGAAAATAAAATTTGTGTGTGTGTGTAGAAACAGAAGTTGTAGACAGAACTGGAAAAAAAACTAGATAATCTGGCTTTATTAGAATTGAGAGGATGGAAATATTTTCTGAAATCTAGACTAATTCCAGAGGATTCTGGTGAAGATATTCAAGAAAATATCATTAAGGCTTCAGCAATTTTTATTTGGGCTGGGATGAAGTAGACATAAGTAGAAATTTATAAAGTATATCAGATAAATACAAACTTTGCAAAAATAAGAAAAGTTCCCAAAAACATTTTAGTGTTCCTTGTTAGGAAGAAATCAAGACTTCGGGTTTTGCAGCAGCACTTTAATACAAGACAGAAGATTGATAATACAAATGTAATTGTTCTAAAATAAATTTATATTAGATTTTGTGTAAGTGAAAAGAATATTCTCCTTTGACTGAGAGATTAAACAGAAAATAATTCCATTTTGATGGGACAAATTGGATGGTATGATTTTACAGCAGAGGTTTCAAGTGAATACTCTGCAGAAGGGGAAGGAATTTCTAGGAAAAAATAAAGAGAAATTTCCAGAAATTCAAATGCTAGTGTCAGAGGAATTTATACAAACATTCCAACAGATATAGCAGCAAATTTTTGTATGCTTTCGTTAGTAGTGTGATATTAGCAGAGAAAAAGCAACGGAGGATTAGGTTAACAACTCTTAATGTCTTTTTGGCTATGTAGCTAGAGCCCACTATAACTACATAGCCAAAAAGGCATTAGAAGTTGTTAACCTAATCCTACATAGCTTTTTTTCTGGTAATATCATACTACTAACAAGAGCATACAAAACATTTGCTAGACCAATACGTGAATACAGCTCATCAGTCTGGAACCCACATTACGTATCTGATATTGACATAGTTGAGAAAGCCCAGAAATAGTTCTCCACTCCTCTACTCATTGTAGAATACCTCATGCCACCAGACTTGAAATTCGAGACCTAGAAAACCTAGAACTACACCACCTTCGGTCCGATCTAAGTATAGCATATATAATTATACATTGTAATGTCCTACCTGTCAATGAATACTTCAGCTTCATCCATAACAATATAAGAGCACACAATAGATACAAACTCAAGACTGCAGGAAATATGACTTCACCAACAGAATGGTCAATGTCTGGAATACTCTACCTGACTCTGTGGTTTCTTCCCCAAATCTCAAAAACTTTAACCTTAGACTGTCTANGACTCTGTGGTTTCTTCCCCAAATCTCAAAAACTTTAACCTTAGACTGTCTACAATTGACCTCACCCCTTTCCTAAGAGGTCTGTAGGGGGCGTGCATAAGTGCACCAACGTGCCTACCGTCTCTGTCCTATTGTTTCTTTTTTTATTTTTCTTATATGTATCCAATTCAAATCTATTATTTGTAAACATTAAAACAATTTACTTATAAAAAATACATATTAGGAAAAAAGCTATAAAATAGTTGATTTATAAAAATTTGGATGAAGAGTTTATTTCCCTTGGAACAAACAAAAAAAGGAAGGAAAGAAGATTTGTTTTATATATAAATTGATGTGGAGAACTGATGAAGTACTTATTGTTTTATAAAGGACATGGAGAAATTAATAAATTTATCTTAGCAGAATTGCTTTCTAATGGGGGATTGGAATGAAGTAATCTCACGACAACTAAATAGAATTTCTGAATAGTACTTCTGAGAAAAATATTACAATAATTCAAAGCAAATTACTAAAATTTTCTTTGATTCAATGGAAAATTTAGGAATGGTTGCTATATGGAGACAAAAAAATGGCAATTTAGAGAGTACATCTACTTTTCTGACAGATGTAGATCCTATTTTCAAAAATAGGCATGGTTTAAATCGCAAATAATTTTACTACTAAGTTTTCTAAAGAAGAGATTACCAAATACATTTTTGGATCATTATTCTGTGACTTTCGTTTATAAAAGAAAATCTGTTTCTTTTTGATGGAGTCTAAAAGAATTGTTGCTATGGAAAAAAAGCAATAGTGGAAGACTGTAAAAAGGAATTAAATTAATAAAAAAAATTAGGTAAAGCCACTGATTTAAAAGTGGTTTGGGATATAAATAAAACTTTTATTAATAAATAGCAGTGGCTATTTATAAATATCAGTGAATTCAAAAAGTCAAAAGAAAATGAATGCTATTTTGGATGAGGTAAAGAAGGAAATAGAATTAAAGAAATTTCCAGAGAAGCATTTTTGAACAAATTAATTAATTAATTAATTGACAAATTTTATAACCCTAATTATCTATGTTAATGCCAAGATAAATAAAAATAAAAATGAATTAAATAAAGCAAAAAAAATTGAGCTTGCAAATAAACAAGGGAAATTGCTGGCATATAAAATAGAAAAAGAAAAGAAATGATATTGAAATTACAAAAGGAAGTTTCTACATTAATGGAAATTAATGGATATACAAAGCAAACAGAAAAGCAAAACAAAAAAAAACTTTTCAAAATAAGTAAGAACGATTTACACTTCATAGAAAGAACAAAGAACTGTTAATGGAGGTTTAACAAACCCCCTATAAGCAGGGGTGAGATTCTACCTAGTCGGACCAGTTCTGTAGAACTGTTGTTACGATTCTGCACAGTTTGGGGAAAAGACAAATTGTGTCACTGGCTGGCCCTTCCCCTCCCTTCCCCTCCCCTCTTCTCCCCACCCAGTCACTCCTTATCTGACATGCACACCATCCAACTTGCCTGTGGTATGCCTTTGCCTAATTTTTTGTAAGTTGCTATTTTTCCTTTCCCCCCCAACGATCAGCTGTTCCAACTATCAGTTATGCCAGGAGATTTAGATTAGGTAGAAAGCAGGACTTTGTTGGACTTCTTGCTTTCTAGCTGATTGAAATGTACTCTTTGCCTTCACCCAGGAGGCTTCCCTGAGAGGCTCAGTAGTCAGGGGTGGTATACAGGTGGTTGGGGGAGAGGGGAGAAGTGGCCTGAGAGCAGAGCTGAACCTTCCTTAGGATTGAAGCTTCTATTTTTCAGTGAAGACTCAGGCAGCAGATTGCAGAAAGGTGGATCTCTGAGTGAATCTGTGATTCTGTGAGCAACTCAATCTGCCTGCCTTCTCTGCCTGATTTTGGGTAAAAGTTGCTCTTTTTTATAAAAAAAAATCAATATTTACATAAATATTTACATACAAGCCATGCCCAGCCAGTCATGTGACCACCAAGCCATGCCCAGTGAGCAAGCCATACCACCCAGTCACATGACCACCAATCCACACCCACAAATTAGGCCATGCCCACAGAACTGGAAGAAATTTGTTAAGAAATTTGAATCCCACCCATGCCTATAAGATACAAAAAGGAACAAGACAGGAATGCCAGCCATCCCCTCACTTGTTTATTTTGGTATTTGATATACCAAACAGAGATACAAGATGAGACAATTGAGGAAGATTAAAAAATAAATTGAAATTCCTTTAAAGGAAATTACAAATAAACATTTTTTTTAAATGGTATGTTAGTAAGTTTTAAGATTAATAAATAAAAAGCAAAGAAGTTAACAAAAACATAAAAATAGAAGGTCAAATATATTTATGAATATAATAGATTTTTAGATTGAGATGGTAAAATACCAAGGTATCACTATGACAAATATGATTGGTCTGTTATTTCAAAATAACTATGTTAAGACATGGAATGAAGCTTAACAGACATGCTAAGAAGTGAGAAACCACATTTGTCCTTGCTGAAAAGAATTTATGTGATGAAAATGGATGTCTTGCCTAGAATGGTGTTTTTGTTTGAGACAATACCTGTCTTGACAATTGATGCACAATTTAAACAGTGGCAGTAGGTTATATCTAAATTTGTGTGACAGACAAAAAAATATCTGCAAGTTGTTCCAAGATGCAAAAGAAAGAGGAGGATTCAGCATATCTAATAAAATATAAAATGATAGGCAAATCTATACAATGTTCTGTGTTACATTCCCTACTACTTGTGAGGCAGGGATACATTCAGTTGTCCACTGTTCTTCAGCTACAAGAAGCCATTTCCCCATGGATGACAGGAATCGATCCTTGCTTTGACTGTAGTTTCTCCCTAAAATGTCTCCCTTTTTCCAGTTCTCCCTGCCCTAACTTGTGGAACACGGTTAACTAAGTGGGATAGACTTCACATAAGTGAATGCTGATAAAAATTTCAGTGCAGCTTCTGTAAGTGTTTCACTCATATTCCTTTTCAGGATATCATTATAGTTTTGGAAGAGCTGCTAAAGAGAAGGATCAGGGGTGGGATTCAAATGCCTTAACAACTGGTTCTGTGGGCATGGCCTAATTTGTGGGTGCGTCTTGGTGGTCATGTTACTGGGGTAGGAGTGGCTTGCTGACTGGGTGTGGATGTGGCTAGGTGGTCATCTGATGGCAAGCCAAATGTTAGTGGTCCTCGCTTAATGACCAAGTCCTTGCTTAATGGTCAGTTGCTTAGCAAGTGTTTTTTGTTAGTATCCAAGGCCTAGGGAGCCATGGAGAGGGCAGGGCAAGGCCTGGACAGGTGGCAAATCAAATGTAAGTAGTCCTCGCTTAATGACCAGGTCCTTGCTTAATGGCCAGTTGCTTAGCAAGTGTTCTAATTTACAACTGACCTCCACAGAGCTACTTGGCCTGTTTTTGGTGTTNATGACCAGGTCCTTGCTTAATGGCCAGTTGCTTAGCAAGTGTTCTAATTTACAACTGACCTCCACAGAGCTACTTGGCCTGTTTTTGGTGTTTTGATAGCCACACACATGCACACTTATGACCAGTTACAACATCCCACACAGTCTTGTGACTGAGGTTTTCTGTTTTTTGCCAGTTTCCAAGGCCTGGGGAGTTCTGGAGAGGGCAGGGCGAGGCCCAGGCAACTACGAGGAGGGCTGGGCAATGCCTGGGGAGCTACGGGGAGATACAAGGAGGGCAAGGTGAGGCCTGGGTAACTATGAGGAGCTATGAGAAGGGCTGGGCAAGGCTCAGGCAGCTATGAGGAGCTATGGGGAGGGCAAGGCAAGGAATGGAGATCATTAATATTCAGTTACTTTTAAAAGTCCCCAACACTATAGCTAGTTAGTGTTTAAAAGATATTATGGAAGAAGAACAAGTTCCACCAGACAAGACTGAGATGGAACTGAAAATGGATTTGAAAATGACAGTCTATAAAAAAGATGTTGCGCTGTGTATATAAAAGAATGGCTGATATTTTCATAATTACAATTCATTAATTAAAAAAGAAACACTTAAAATGGAAATACTATTAACAAACCAAAGGAGTTTGTTATTTTGTGCCAGTAGTGGCACAAAAATCTTTCCTAGACAAGACTACTTACCTGGACCAACAGTCCCTAATAGAATGCTCTCTCCATAGCAGAGAGAGAGAAGCCAGGGGAATCTATATTTGGTCGCCTAACCTTTTTCGAATGCAGCTTAAAAATGTACTGAAGCTTTTTACAGCCTTATGCCGAGATATATAGCACACAAAGAAATAATGTACAAAATCATCTAAGAAGTTAGATTAAGAATGGAATTGATAGGCACATTCACAGAGCAATACTGAATTCTTTTTCTGAAATTTATTCCTCAGTTTAAAAAATTGGAATATATTAATTCAGTATTGGGCTCTGCTAGTGTAGCTATTCAAGAGGATGTAGTGTCAAGGTTAGCAAAAATGGTAATGCAACATATAGATTTAAATTTTAAAACCAGAAATATTTTTGTTGGTACCCACATAAATAAAGGGAATACAATACATATTTAATGTTACATGTGTTAACAGCAGCTAAAATTATGTTTGCACAACAGTGGAAAAATGAAGAGATTCCCCATACATGAAAATGAAATTAAAAAATTACAATGTGCAGAAATGGATAGAGAGTAGAGGTAGAAATTAGGTGGAGAATGATCATTACTATGTATGAATTAAATACAGAAGGTTGGTCATTATAAACATGTTGATATAATTAACAAAATTAGAAATAAGCCGATACAAAAATTTAAATAATTTCTCTGTTACACTGCTGTACTTATTGATATTTATTTCTGCTTTGCTTTTTCCTATTTCCTATTAGGAAAAAGCAAAGCAGAAACATAAGTATCAATATGTAACAGCAGTATAGCAAAACAATTTTCATTTGTGAAATATTTTATAATATTCTGTAATATAATATAAGTACAATAGAATTACAGAGGTAAGGTAAAGTAAGGATATATTGTTATAGAATATATTGGTGATGATGAAATGAACATTATAAAGTAAATTAAGTAAAAATGGTGATTTGCTCACATAAAATGAGGTAATATTAGTAAAGTCTAGTAAGTAATTAATAATAGTAATAATATATATATATATATAGTGGATTTATAATATAAGGATTAATGCAAATTGGAAGGGAAAGACTGCAGAGATTGTGTACAAGTGATTTGTACCAACAGACATACTGTATGCAACTGAAGATGGTTTATGTTTTATGTTTGTTTAAAAAAAATAAAAAACTTTTATTCAAAAACAAATTTCCATTTATGTATGCATGCAGGTTTTTGTTACATTGATGTTGCTATATAGTAATTTAAGCAGAAACAGATAATGTATAACAACAACAATGTAACAAGAAGTTGCCTGCCTCATTTTTAGTAAAGTGCTTTTTTATTTATATATTTATTTATTTTCTTAGTATCTGTTTTTGTTTTTATTAATCATAAAAACAAAACAGATACTAAATAAATAAATAAATAATTATTATTTTACTATTCATCTTGATGTTTCTTTCTCCTATGCTTCTTCCTACCATGTTTCTCATATAATAAGGCTGGGTCTTATTTTTTTTTGAGCCCCCCCAAAACAGCTAGGCCGTCCTTTCAGAGATGAATTAATTTCTCCCCCCCCCTGCATACCCGTACCTAGAGCACCCCACGGGAAGCCATGCCTCGCCACCAGCCGCTCCTAATGACTGATCATGGAAGAGCGTGGAGAGCTCCCTACTCCTGCCAAGCACCTTTGCTGCAGACCCGGGTATGGTGTTGGTTGCAGGCTGGGTTAGTGGGCAGGCAGTGGCAGTGTGGATGTCAGCCTCGGCAGAGAGAACAGTGGCACCTCTCTCGCCAGCACTGTCTCCAACAACAGTGGCAGTGCCGGCAGGACTGAAGCATTTCAGCCGCTTCTCGGGTGGGGGAGCTGCCTCTGTAGGTTCCACGGTTCCCACCGGCACTGGCAAGAGAACAGCGACAGCACTGGCGGAAACCATGAAATTTTAAGTCTCTTAAAATTCTTTCTGGTTTCCTACTCCGTTCAAGTTTAATATGTTAAAATGATCTTGCAAGATAATATCTGAAATGTTGTTAAATTCCATAAAGGTATTTTATCTCTGAAACTACTCTGAATGCAGATGTTTATTACTGCCATATATACTGCTGTTTCAACTCTGAAAATACCAAGGACAATTGATGAGTTCTCTGAAAGCTAATGATATAAAATGCCTTGCCTATATTTCTTTCATCCCTCCTTTGCATGGAGATATAACAAAAATTTAATTTCCCTCCCTATTTAATACTTCCAAGAATTCTCAAGTACCCAAAAGAGCATAATTTCATGTATATTTCATTGGATATGCTAATTTTACCCTAATCCATAAAACAATGAGGGCCCAAGTGAATAATATCTAGCCACTGACAACTAAACTACTTTGCTTTTCACCTCATGTCCATGTTCATCTTGCAGCAGTGCCAACGTTTTGCTCAAAACAAGTGTTTTTCTGTTTAGGGGTGGAGTTTCTTCTGTTCAATTATGAGAGCTTCAGATGCGTCAGAATTCTAGTTTGCTTCTTGGCAGTGAACCTCTGGCAAGAACTCTGAAAAAGTTTCTTTGGGAATACATGTAAGCATAAAAAGCACTTTTATTCATGAAGAATGAAACAGTAAATCAATTGTTCAGAAATAATCCAGTTTCTTTGAGGGAAAAGAAAGATTATATGAGTGGTAAATCATTCACGGAACTATAGAGAATAAAAAGAAATAATATGTGCTTCATTTGAAGCTTAATTCAGATCATGACCCCATCTTTCTTTGGCAATTAGATTTATAAACTTCAATCACTGTGTATAACCGAAAACAATAAAATTGTAATAAAATCCATTTTGATTAATTACATTAAAGCAAGCACTTGAAACTGGCATTTGTTTCTGTAAACAATGATACTATTATCTTTTTAATGAGCCCTGCCATTCAAAATTAAAAATCCACAAAGGCAGAATTAGAGTACAGTGTCACTATTGCGACACCATGGTGCAGCTAAAAATGGTCAGCCCTTCTGTCACGTGTCATCTGTCATGCCTCTCTCAGATATACAAGCTATACTTGAAGATGATAAGTCTGTCTGGAATAATAGAGCAAAGCAATGAACAAATTCATACACAGAGGAATTTTCTCATGAGAAGGTCAAGAAAAAAAGCGAAGATGGCCTTTTGACATGGCAGGAAGTAAATTGGAGTTTTTGAGAGGAAGATGTCTGAGCAAGTCAAACTGGATTTAGAGAATGTTGACTATTGCTGATTTTTTTTTTTTAGTTCTGTGCAAGATCAAGACCATTAAAAGTTTCATGATGAATGGAAGATGATTAAAGATGGAAAATGTCAGATTTCAAGGGATCATGCCTATGTGAAGAGAGGTAGGAGAATCAGAAAAAAAGATCAACAAGCTGTCAACTACAAGAGACAACTGCACAGGTTTAAATTATGCATTGCCTCATTAGCAGAAACATTACATGGTAGTTGAAAAATTAGTTAACCTGGAAATGATAGAACAAGCAATAAATTAGTTTACTGCTTTTTATTATATACCAGACTCTTTTATGACCAAAGTTATTCTGCATTTATCAATTTTATCAAGACTTTTCTATTTGTGCTTCTAATAAGGCCAAAAGATGAGTTCACAATAATGTTCTGCATGTTAGTTGGTCCTGAGATCCCATTTGCCCCAAAGTCTCATGACAACTAGCATCCTGTAAAACATTTCAGAAAGGAATAATGCATCTTATCATAACTTAATGATTTTCTATTGTTGGAAGAACATTTTGATCCATTCCAGGCTGGGTCAATGAGCATAGACCCTTGCTATTTTATTCAATGAGGCAGACTGTATTCAACAACAAAACAGGCAGCTTAGCAGTTGAAGGTGTTGTGGCCTGCCAGCAGCCAGCGGAGCTTGCAGCAGATTCAGACAGTGAGGAAGTTGGGGAGGAACATAGGCAGGTGTGGGATTCTACAGGTTCACACCTATTCTCTAGAACCAGTTGTTAACATTCTAAACAGTTTGGAGAACTGGTTGTTAGAAGAAATTACTGGCCTAATCCTGTAAGGAAGGCAAGAAGGAAACATTCTTTTATTGTTTTTTTATAGTGTTGCTTACAGAAACTGCTTCTCCGTTAACCGTTATTACATTCTTGGCAGGACTAGACTTCCTATCTCAGGAACTTCTCTGGAGGTTATTTTTCCTCCTTTGCTGGTACTTTGCTTGTCAATGACCATTCAAAGTTACAATGGCACTGAAAAAAGTGACTTATGACCATTTTTCACACTTACGACTATTGCAGCATCCCCACAGTCATGAGAGGCCAGGCAAGGAGATGCATGCCTCAATGTGAGTGATGTTGAGTTGGCCATGCCCACCCATTAAAGTGACCACCAAGCCACGCCAACCAACTAAGCCACGCCCACAGAACTGGTTGTTAAAAAATTTGAATCCAACCACTGAACATAGGCCAGTCCTGGAGGCTGGGGAAGGCTCTGATGAGTGCTTTGTGTTGGAGGCAGACTTGGGCCAGGGCCATCTGATAGTTATCAGCTGTCTTTGGAGTTGGACATCAGTGAGGCAAAAGAACAGTTGGAGTCTGTTCCCAGTGTGTGCATGCGCAGAGCTGTCAGAACAAGGGAACAGCTAAGGAACAAGGGTCGACTTGGGAGTAAAGCCACAGGTGGATGGTGAATGGCCCCTCCATAGGGAAAAAAAGAGGAGCAAAAGAGGAGGGGAGTTTTGTAGGAGACAATTAGATTTGTTCCTGCATTCTTGCCAAATATTGTCTGCTACAGTGTGGCATCTGAAAGATATTGGCCTGGCAACTCTCTAAGCCTGATAAAGTCTGTAATTGTGAAATATCTTGAAAGACTGTTGGTTGGAACTTTGCTGGAGAGGAATTCAGTGTAAACTAAACAAAAGGAGTTTATCGGGATGAGGAGTTGTCTTCGTGCTGTTGGAAAAACTTAGGTCAGAACAGACACAGACACAGACACAATGTGTCAGGCACACATTGAAAAGCAAGACTGGAAATATTTATAGGAAGGTTCGGTCTTCCTTTCAAAGGTTTATTTAAAGAGGTGGGCTGAGTCTGATAAGGAGGAAATACAGATACCTCTCCTTGAGGTTGTGATAATTTCTACTTCTTCAGGTGCCCAGGTGCTGACCTTGAGTCTGGGAAGTACCTTGGGTCTTTTGAGGGAATCTCCCATTGAGTATATAACACTTGTTATATAACATAACTATGGTGGATTAGACATGTGTTTCCGATGAATCCCCAGTGCTGGTCAGTTCCTAGGTTTCATCTGATAACAATACTAATAGAAATGTGGGAAGAGTTTGCAAACACCACTGGGCCTGCTTCCATATTTTTGATGGCAAAGGTTAAGCCCATTTCACACTGCCCAATGGATGCAAAAAGGACACAGCAGACAAGCAAAATGTTCCATCCATTATTATCTGCTCTCAAAAAGGGCAAAAATTTGCATAACCGGAGCGGATAACAAGGACGCGGGGACGACGCAGGGTGGATGCAAAGCGGATGCGGAACGGAAGCCTAGCGGATGGGAGCGGATGGCACATCCGCAGGGCTTCCGGGGGGCCTCAACGAAGTGGACACGGAATGGATACAGCAGATGCAGAACGGACGCCGAGCGGATGAAGCGGATGCACAGCAGATGCACAGCAGATGCACAGCGGAAGCCTAGCGGATGCCTGGCATTAATTGCGCATGCGGGGAGGATGCATTG
>BHFT01069035.1:0-23493 GCA_004320025.1 Laticauda laticaudata
TAACAACGGATGGAACATTTTGCTCGTCCGTTGTGTCCTTTTTGCATCCGTTGGCCGGTGTGACATGGGCTTAACAAGGCAAAGAGAGTGGCAATTAGGAACAGAAAAGAACTCTGGATGTGTTTGCCCATTCATCATGGGTCTCAACCCATACAACTTCATAGTGAAGTGTTCACTAACCAAAGTTACTGCTATCCTGAAAATATCTGATTGTAGAAACAAAATATGAAAAAGGAGCGCATGTGCCAGTTGGCTTATCCCTGTCTTGCTTTTGAAGGGCTTTTATACTGGAGACTCTTTCTCACAAAACATATCGAGCACAACTCTGGTTTAAAGATAAAATAATCCTAAGGAAAAGAATATCTAGGAGCTTGGAAGTTGTCCATTTAGAGCTGTCTGAGAAAATACCCAGGTCACTCATTCATTATCTTTCCAAAGATAACAAAATGTTCTATTTAAATTATTGCAATCACACAATAGAATATACAGTAATAATACCATACATACTCTTATGTATGTCTACTTCTCCTTTCTTATTAATCCTTGCCCATTCTTCTTCCATCTTAATCATATCTTTATGTCCGAGAGCTTACATGTCAGGAAGCTATTATCTATGATATTATCTATGATCTACAGAAAAATGAGTGAGAATGTTACGAATAATAAATTATCTTTAATAACCTCCAAAAATAAACATAATACATATGATCAGCTGCACTGCATTTAAAGATCAAACGGTAAAGCCACAATGCAAGTTAAGGAAATAAACTTGCTAAATTCTTACTACCTCACATTGAGGAAGTAGTGATCAAGATCTGTGAATATCCCCAGAGATATTTAAACATACAAATAAAAACACATAATGAAGTATAATTACTGAGTATTTCATTAAGCACTCCTCATTGTGCTCTTGCAAAGAATTCTAAAGGCCATGAGGTTACTTCACAGAACAGTGTGTTTACCGTGGGTGGGAGAAGGAAAATATGATGGCAGCCATACCTCTTGGAATGTATGGTTTAGTCATCTTTTATGAAAGCTAAATGTTAATGTCAGTGAAAAGAGTAACAGGAGCTGGTTTAAATTAGTAATTCTTATTTTAAACATGGATATTTTAAGTTTTCTTTTTTTTAATTAGTTGCTTATCCACTGAAGTACCAATGGAAGAAATAATCATTTAAGTATTCTGAAAATAATTGTCTTGCCTTTATTTTAGATAGTGGAAATTTAATTTATTTCTGTATTAAGATTCAAAAACATTTTTCTATATATTTCAAAATGTACTTTCTGTTCTTTTTGATGAAAACTTTTTTGAAAGGCAAAACACTGTATCAAGTAATGTTGTAAATTATAGGTTAGAAACATACTTCATTACAACATATTCTCCAACAGACAGATGTTTTTAGAGGTCTGGAACATGTTATTTGTGAAAAGCATACTGTGTGAAGCATACAAAACAATTTCTCTTGTTTTATACAGCAAATGTACATTCTTCTTACACAATAAATTTTCATATTGTTAAGTTTTTTTCTAAAGGTTTTGAATGAAATAAGTTTACTAATAAATAAATAAATAAATATGTATTCATGTTTTCAAAATGATGCAGCTAAGATGTAGAATGTCTTAAATTATTTTTCCCATGAAATGTTCTTTATGAAGGTTTCTAAAATTATGTATTTTTTAAAATAATAGAAAGAAAGTTATACAATGGTATGAATAACAAAATATTTAAAAATTAGCACATGCCTCTTGTCTGTATTCCATAAGGTACATATATGCTCTTTGCTCCAAAAGTTGGCACCATCAGATTTGGTTTGGAAGATCAATTATCATGTTCCATTAGGGCAAAACATGATCAGGTTCTTGTTCTTATACTGGTAAGACTTGTTCCATCTAAGAAATATGTTTTTGTTTGAAGTGAATGGTCTTGATCCTAATCTAATCCATGATGCTGAAGAGCTATTATAATACTCAATACATGTACCTAAGAAACCCACCAGGCAATTATGAGGAAAAGGATGAAGAGACTAAAACTTAAGAAAGATACGAAAGTGATGAGGGAATACTTCTTTATTTTGGATGAGTTCAAATCCCCAATGCAATGCAACAATGATCAGAATGAATACTCATGTATTAATTTGGAGAGGGGTAAAGTGCCAGATGATTAGAGAGATTAAATATTATCCTTATCTTCAGACAGAAAAAAAGAAGTTCCAGCCATCTACAGACTAGTCAGTCTGATTTTGATTCCTAGAAATATTCTAAAAGAAACCATTATGTTATTGATTTATAAATAATGAAAACAATGGCTCATTATCAGAAATCAGCATGCATGACTCAAGAACAAATCTCATCAGATTAAATTTATTTTGAATTGGATAATTATTTTTCTGGGAATTGTAGGTATGTTGTAGGCATCATATACTGTGATTTCAAGAATATTCAACAAAGTATTTCCTAACCTGTTCATTAGTAAGCTGTGCTAAATTACATGACCTTAAGTGACTAGACAACTGGCTTAAAAATCAAATTGAAAGAGCTGCTCAACAAATTGGAGAGGGATATGCTCTCTCTCAAAAGAAGTGGCACAAACATTTGTCCTTGGTTATTCTTAAATAATATAATCAAAGACCACAAGAAATGGAATTGAAACACTTCTGAAATCTGCAGGTGACAGATTTGGTAGGATACTAATACCTTAGAAGACACTTTGTTTGTGGGAAAGATCTTGGATATTTATAGCCCTTGTAGTTTAAACCCATTACTTCTTTTCCGATCTTATTTAACAAATATCTTGCATCAGAGACTGTATGTTTACATGTGGGGTCATAAAATAAAGAATGTGGCTGAGACTACATAAAACCACAATTTTGACATTTAAAAAAAACCTCCATCTCACCGTTACCCACCTTAAGTCTTGCTTTGTTTTCTTAATTTTGGGCTAGATAGAAATTGACTTTTGCAATAATCAGTGTTTCTACATTGAAAAACTCTAGCATCTGTCCTACTCTCCTTCACTGGATGTATTAAAGCTGAGGTGAATTGAAATTATTTTAAGCCCCTGTCACACTGCACCAACGGATGCAAAGAGGATGTAAAACGGACAAAAAAGCTTTACCATCCATTGGTTAAGCGATGTACTCACTGCCTCCATTTTGCTTCCTCTCTATCGTCCAACATCCATCTATGATGTTTCATCCGCTCCAAAAGTTTGGGCTGCCTAAAACTTTTGCGCGGAAAATGTATCAGTTCGTCCGTTTCTGCACGCTACGCATCCGCTACAGATCCGTTCTTATCCGTTAACATCTGCTATATCTGCTAGCATCCGCTGGCATCCGCGCAACTCGCATCACTGACAGAGGAGGAACGGAACGGATGCAGAATGGAGCAGAACTGATGCAGAATAGATTGCAATGGAAACAAGCGTTTAAAACGGAAAAAAAAACGTTCACAGAGGGACCTATCTCGGATATTAAGGATGTTACAGGATGCCTAGAGATGCCTAAGGATGCCTGAGGATGCAAAGGACACCTATACTGCCTATAAAAAAAGGGAGCAACTCGTCTGCATTCACTTCAGCCCAGCAGCCCAGCTGTGCAGACTCTGCACCTTCATCGACTCTTGCTCTTCCACAGCATCCAGTCATGTCAATCGTGATTCTAACACAGTCTATTGCAGCCACTATCCTTCTGCAACAGTTGCGAAGTGCAAGATCTACAGGCTCTGTGAACTCTACTAACGGAAGAAAAGGATGTGCCAAGAAGCGTTCTGGTCGAAGATTGATCGGGAGAAGAGCAGAGTATGACTGTACAACAACTGATGGTGAGCTCCCAGAACGAAGACCCCGTGCAGTCCAGAACTTCATGAGGATGCTCCAGCATTTTGACGAAGTTGTGCAGCGCTGACACCCAGGTTGACCAAGCAAACACCAACTTCCGGCCCAGCTGGAACTGGGCTCAAGGTGCATTCACTCTGCACCACCTGGCCTCAGGGACACTACAGGAGCATGCAGTACGCTGGAGGGTGCCACACAACACCATCAGCATGGTAAGAAGTGGTGCAGCTATCATCGAAAGATACTCAGGAGCTCCTCCAGTGCCTCCACTGATGAAGATGGAAAATTGCAGAGCAGTGAACCAGAGCTGGAACTTCCCCACACCGTTGGAGCCATAGATGGGAAGATGTGGCTGCAAACACGCACCAAGTCGGGCTCCACTTATTTCAACTACTAGGGCTTCTTCAGCATCATCCTCTTCCCATGGTCCGATGCTGACTACAAGTTCATGTACATCGATGCTTCAGGCTACGGCTCATCTTCAGATGCCAGGTATACAACGCAGTCACCTCAAGGAGGGGCTGGAAGCAACCTCATGTAGCTTCCCAGATCCAGACCCCTGCCAACCATGCAAGATGTGCCCTACTTCATTGTGAGGATGACGCCTTCTCCCTCAGAACCTACCTCATGAACCATACACTTCCAGACTCTTCACCGTGAAGAGAGGATCTCAACTACAGGCTGTCCAGGGCAAGGCGGGTGGTGGAACGCCTTTGGCATCCTGGCCAACAGGTTCCAGGTACTCTCACCACCATGCAGCATCCACCAGAGACCAGTGAGAGATTGTGGAAGGTTGCTGCTCCTGCACAATCTCATGCGCACCCGCCCTACCCAGTCTTGCAAAAGGCTCGTGACCTACAACAAGGCAATGGGACATGGAGCCTGGGGAATGGAAGGCAAGGCGAAACCTGATTGACACTGCAGGATGTGCAAGGCCACAACAGAGCCTCACGGAAGGAAGAAGCAGCGCAACCTCTGAGACACTGGTGCAACTCCCCAGCTGAGAGCAGTGAGGGCAAGACAGAATGATAGGATGATTAATGGGTGCTTCTTCAGCCTGTCTCATCACACGATGAGATTGGGCCATGTTGTTGCGTGGCCTACAATGAACAGGGCATTTAATAAAGAGTTGTGTTTGTGATTGACAGTGTGGATGATTATTACATTATTATTGATAATAAAGGGCCAAGGTGTGGCACCTGGGGAGGGTGGACCATATAGTCCCACTATGCTTGCACTGGGGCTTATCTATCCCATGCTATCCTTACCATCCACACATTACCATCCCACAGGTATCCTGCCCATCCCACTGCTATCTTAACCCATCCCACAAGCATGCAAAGGCTTTCTAAAGTTTCCACCAAGACTTTATTAAAAAAAAGAAATGAAGCAAGTGTGTGAATCAAAGATAAACTTTATTGAACAACAAGCTGAAAACAAAATGACCAAGTCAAGTGTCCAAATAAAGTCTACAGTAGCCAGTACCCAGTCTCTGGCACTCTTATTGTCACTCAGAGGTGTGCCCAGTCTCAGGGTGAAGGGTCCAGTGCTGCTGGAGGTGGGTATGTTCTGGAGTGCTGGTTCTGAAGCACCCACTGGGTGCCTGGCCCTGAGAGGAAACAGTGATGTGTGTTAGAAAGCTCTCAACAGTGGCTCAGACCTGTGATGCCGAGAGGTTTTTCCTCCATGCCATGAGGTGTCAGCCCCAGTACTGATGACAGATGTACTGAGGCCGGGCTTGGCTGTGGGTGGAGGAAGGAGTAGTGTAGTGGGGCTGTCTGGTCTGCAGCTGGTGAGGACTTGGCGTGGGTGGCCTCGGTGGTGTGGTGGCATCGCTTCATCGTGGCATCATTGTCGTGGCTGGCATCGGTGGCATCAGTGGAACCGGTGGCAACGGTGTGTCTGATGACTCTGTGCTTGACTGGGAAGGGCTGCTGCCTGTGTGCTGGAACCTCCTGGTGCCGTAGCCTGGTAGGTGAGGGGCTGTGGGAAGCCTTGGTATGGGAGGGACATTACCTGGTGGAGGAACAGTACCTGACTGGGTGGGATCAGGTTCCTCTGGGTCTGGTGGGTTGTGAAGCAGTTCCTGATCCGGTCCTTCACCACCTGGTACTGGGGATCCTCCATGTCCTCAGGGTCTGGTGACATAGGTGAGGATGGGCTTTGCGGTTGGAGGATAGGAGTCGGTGTGGACCAGCTGAGAGAGGAGATCTATGCTGGTGCGGATGGTGTCCCTGATCCAGCAGGACATGTGGCTCTGCCCCTCCTGCTGTCTGACTCTTCTGCCTTTCTGTGAGGGTGGAGCTGGTGGGGGTGGATGCGGCTACGACTGTGGTGGACTCGATGTCTCCTTTCTCCCACCGACCAGGGAGTCCTCCACGCACTCACCACGGTTACAACAGCTGTCCGCGGTTCTCCACCGTGGCACGCTCCACAGACACCTGCGCTGGAGCACAGGGACTGACTCTTGCCGGAAGAGTACTGGGTTCAGCAGGCTGCCGAGAGAAGAGGGTAAACAGAGGGGCATATGTTTCCACCACCAGGAGACACCTCCGAAGTGTAACCATACTCTCCGCCCTCTCTCTCAAGCAGCATGCCTTCCGCTTGGTGTCCCTGTACAGTCGATGTCCCCTTCCGCCACAGATACTCATTCTCTCTCAGCCACTCCAGCACTCATCTCTCCCAGTGGTAGGGGCTGCCCCTCCACACCACCAGCCAGCAGCAGCACCAGCAGGATCATCATCATCATCATCATCACCAGCAGGATCAACAGCATCATCATCATCAGCAGCAGCAGCAGCAGCAGGATCAGCAGACTAGGATCAGCAGCAGCAGAGTAATCACCAGGAGCCCCAGCAGCACCAGCACCAGCAGCACCAGAGGACCAGGAGGACTAGCAGGACCAGGAGCACGAGCAGGACGTGCAGGACGAGCAAGACAGGAGCATGAGCAGTACGAGCAGGACCAGCAGCAGCTTCAGCAGGTACGTAGCAGAAGCCACCACTCGCCAGGAGCAGCTTCAGCAGAAGCTCTAGCACCAGAAAGAGCGAGCCCGTGCTGCAGAACCCCAGCAGAAGCAGAGTCAGGGACAGGGGGCAGGAGGGTGGCCCTGTCCCTCTTGCCAGGTGTTGGCGGCAGGTTGCTGAGACTTTCACTTCTTTCCCAGGTTGTGGGGTTGCTGGCTGGCAGGGAGGTTGGCAGGCACCAAGGCTGGCAGGAAGCCTGGCACAAGGCTGGCAGGAAGCCTGGCACCAAGGCTGGGAGGAAGCCTGGCACGCAAGACTGTGCAGGGAAGCCTGGCACAAGGCTGGCAGGAACCTGCAGGAAGCAGGCAGCAGGCAGGAAACAAAGGCTGGCAGGTAGACTGGCTGCAGGGGGGCTGGAAGCAGGCTGGCAGCAAGGCTGGCAGCCAGGCAGACGCAAGGCTGGGCAGGGAGGCTGGCCAGGAGGCTTGGAGCAGGCATGCAGGAAGGCTGGCAGCAAGGCTTGCAGCAGGCATGCAGCAGGGCAGGCAAGGACTCGATGTATCCTGCAGCAGGTCTTTCCTCCGAATGCTGGCTACGTGCGAGCTGCTTCCCTTTATATCCGCGTGGCTTCCCGCAATGCACCCCCCTGCATGCGCAATTAAACACCAGGCATCCGTTAGTCTTCCGCTGTGCATCCGCTAGGCTTCCGCTCTGCATCCACTGTGCATTCCGCTTGTATCCGCTGTATCCGTTCTGCGTCCGCTTTGCTGAGCCCCCGGAAGCCCTGCGGATGTGCCATCCGCTCCCATCTGCTTCCATCCACTAAGCTTCCATTCTGCATCCGCTTTCCATCCGCCCTGCGTCCTCCCGCATCCATGTTATCCGCTCCGGTTATGCAAATTTTTGCCCCTTTGAGAGCGGATACAACGGATGGAAATTTTTGCCGTCCATTGTGCCGTTTTGCATCTGTGGGGCAGATGTGACAGGGGCCTTTAGACCTGCACTGAGAAGGAATTGAGATTGAACATAAATAATGTTCCAGTAGCGTCTGAGTCTTGAAGAGAATTCCAGAGCCTTGGCAGTAGAAAAAAAAAAAGCACTGGAAAAAAATTATCTCCAATCCTAATTCAGATGTTTTGCAATAGACAGGAAAACTCACGAAGGAGAAGGCAGTTCTGTCCCTAAACTAGACAATATGGAAAAGAAAGAAAAGAAAAGAAAAAAGAATGAACTACATGTTTGAGATCTCTCCACAGTTTTTTAAAAAATATTCACATCTATTTTATATTATATTTTATTTATATTTATTTATTTACTTATATTTCCTATAAGTATTTATTTGGAGGTATGTTTTGTTCAGCATTTTGCTGAATGATATTTTATAAAAGTTGTTCCCCAAAATTCAAGCAAATTCTCAGAAGCTTTTGCATTGTCAGTGTCAAGTTGACGTTAGAATCAAGGGCAAAAATGTGCTGTGTCCATTCACAGTATGCTGAAAGGATACCTGGAAGCATTAGACTTTTAATTTTCATCATCAGTCCATGGATCAAAATAGGGAAATTTTATGCTAAATGAAAAAAAAATGCTGAACAAGATATAACAGATTACACTTGATATTTCAGACTATAGTTTAACTGAAAAATGGTTGTATCATGATTTATTTTGACTATATCACATGTCATAGGAATGGACATTTGAAATATGGTTAGGTGGATGATATAGGAGGAAAGTACTGTTTGATTTAGCCATGTAGTTTCTGAGAATTGAGTACAAAGCTTTATTCACTGAATTTTAAAAATAGTATCTAATTAAGAATAGACCATTGCAAAATTTTAGCAAATAGGCAGTGTTTTTTTTTTTTTATCAAATAAGAAGCAAGGAATACTAAGATAGAAACTATACCAAACATATATTAGGAACTGGAGTTAGACCAGGGTATGATCAATTCATCTCAAAAGGGGGCAAGACTTTGATATGGTCAATATCTTAGGGGTAATATCGAGATTTTTTTAAACTTCCCTGTGGATACTCCTGAATAGGAAAATTCAGATTCAGAATCCTTAGAAGTATTAAACTGCTTTTTTTTAGATCTCATGTACTTTATTATATTAAAAAATCCTACTTGATAAATGTTTGCATACAGGATTAGATTTTGTGAATATAATCTGGTAATATTAAATTGGAAGCAAAGCAAAGCAAAATAATTTTTAATTGGACTACATTATAATCCAAATGTTTTTTCCTTATTAGTTTAAGTCTTTTCTTAAAAAAATAATAATGGTATTAATCCTCCAAATTGTTTTGTTATTGCTATTTTAAGTTTTAGGAAACAGGACTTATTAAAATTGCAAGCTTGAATGATGTATATGTTCAACATAATATACTTAATCAGAGAAAATATCACAAATTTATGGATATGCCTCCTTATAATTACAAAGTGTTATACTATTTCTTTATTTGTTTTACCATAGAAACTGCCTCCCTTCTATCCATTTTATAACATCTTTTTTACAGTATACTCTGGAAATCTTAGAGGAAAAAATTACTTTCCATTGCCCGGTCTTTTCCAATAATTATATCACCCATATAATATAAACAACAATAATTGGAAACAAGTTATCATGAATATCAAATTAAGTGAAGAATTAGAAAAACCCTTGCCTTTAAAAGTTAGATGGAATTTAACTTAATGTGTGACTTTCTTGTTACATGTCAGGATCTAAAGCAATTTAAGTCAAGCAATGTAAAAATGGGACAGCATATGATCTCTAACTAAAGATAAGAATTTTGTGTAGATTCCAATAAATTATATAGGGGTTTAATTTCAGAATTTAATAGATACTTAATGGATGCTCAGTGTAGGCACATAAAATCTGCGTAGGGGGCTGATTTCTCTTTATCATATCTATAATTGGGAAGGGCTCTGGAACCATCAGCCAATAACAACAACTTCCGCTTAGCTTTGGGAAATGTTATTAAAATTGGTGCACAGATGGCATGTAACACCCATCAAATTATACCAAATGTTGCTTTATGTTTCATCCAAGTATTAAAGAGTAAAGAACCTGCTGTATTTTTGCATAAATGTCTTAATTTGCTCAGCTATAAAGAATTTGGGGGATGGGTTTTTACAAACTAGTGTTATGTACCTGATCAAAATGGAAACATAATAACGTAGCATATATTTTGGTTCTGTTGTGTTCATTTCGCTTTCTTCCCTTTCTTCCTTTGTTAATGATGATGAGACCTTACCATACCAGACATTAATCAATATGTTACATGAAGCAGCACGAACAGTAATTGCATCTTTTGGGAAACCAACAGCAGATCGTACAACCCATTGACAAAGGTTGGGATTTGGCTTTTTCTAAAAATATTAACGCAATTCAAAGTTGTCGATCGTGTTTGTAGAAAATTGATCGCTTTTTAATTTTTTTTCATTCATCACACACCAAGGGATCTCTTGCACATCAGGTGACATCGTAAATGATAGTTCTTCTTATTCTTTTCAGATTTTTGAATATTCTAAGCTGTATTCTTCCTCTTACAATATATGTGTTATATAATTTATACAGTGCTTTGATTCCAATTATTATTTTAATAGAACTTAAAATTAAACCAATAAACTAGACAAATAATCCTGCACTTCAGTGGCAGGTCTCAGGGAAGCAATAACTTGTTTCAACAAGTCAGAGTGGATTAACCACCCAGACTTTTCCTTGTAGGCAAAACTTTGAGATTAAATCTGGGTCTTTATTGTTCAATTGTTGTTCTTTTGTAGGATTGGTGCAGACTGCCTCCTTAATCTTCAAAATTCTTCACAGTATACAGACTGCTGTATTTCTTTTTTGTAATTACACAGGAGTCTGATCCAGATCATGGCCACCACATGCGGGAAAGAATCATCCTAATATTTTCTGGCTTTCTTAGTACCTGCACTAAAAAAAAAAAATCCCTATAAAATAATGTACTGTATAGATTAGAGCAACTAGCACATCAGGATGCTGGATTTAATGCTAGCCATATAGTGAAATCTGTTATCGTGCAGGAATTGGAGCTCTCTTGTTCATGAAATTCCTGGTTACCAGATTCATAGTAGCATTAGAATAGCAATAATAAATACTTGTGGATTATCTATTAGCTTTTATAATTACCCTGGCTTCTCTTCCTGTAAATTAGAATCTAAAACACGCCTGGTGTCTGGATTTTCAACAAAAATAAAGTGAAATGCTAATGACTTTAAAAAATACTTCATTAAACCATTAAGTAATATAAAGAATGTATTGTGATTTGAAATGACTGCATAGATGAATTATTTCTTTTTTCTAATCCAGATCCCCCAAATGCTCAGTATGAATAGGTTTTATATAAATATGAGTTAATAAGATTGAAAAGCAGTTTTATTGTTTTCCTAGAAAGATGCTTATAATTTATGCCCATGTCTATTCTGAAAAAAAAAACCAATTTATAGGAGTCCAATGAGACTTGGTTCAATATTTTGTGATATGAAAAGGAGAAATGAAAATATGTAATTGAATATCATTGTAGCCATCAATTTAATGAGAAATTGGTTGTATCTTTTAAAATAATGCTTTTGTTTATAAAATGAAGTTTATAAACCCATCCCTCAATATATTAAACTGGAATCTGATTTTTTTTCCATTTTAGAACAGTGAGACTTTAAAAGTTCCAAATCAGAATAAATTATAAATCTCAAATGTAGTAGTAGCATAATATTAGGCTTTGGTACAGAACATTGTAAACAAGATGGATTCTTAGAATACCCTCTGTATTATATAATATTCACCAATATTAAATTGTAGGCAGTTTCAGATTTCTTACAAATCAATCTGCAAGAATCAAAGAAGTGAAAACACACATTTGTAGTATTCATATGTTACATATTGAAGTACACTTAAATATCCTAAATAGATCCCTTATGTATAATAAGCAAAATGGAAATGATCATTTTTATTTTGTTAATTGTGATACAGATAAACAGCTTTACTTAAAATAACCCTATAATGCTAACTTTAAAATCATATAATTGCAGGCTGCAACTAAATGTTAGAAACACCCAATGCCTCTCCTGTACTCAATCAGATTTTATTATAGAATAACATGGACACTAATGGCAAATATGATTGAAGAAAAATATATGCATCTACCAGCCTCAGTGACATTACCTGCCTATTATTTTTGATGGTAATGAAATAATTAAAAGTAATGGAAAACTATGAATTATGGTTGAAATGATTGGATATATTTAACTAAAGAAGAGATTATTTTGGAAAAGATAAGTTTTAATAATACACACTTCTAATACATGTCTTACAATTATATGCTTTTATTTACTCCAAAACAAGAAACTTCCCCAAATATACATTCTTTTTGTCTGCACCTTTCTAAAATATATACTTTTTATATTCAATCTGAGCAAACAGATTCTACAACTCTACATGTACCAGAGCTAGAATGCAGAATAACAGAGTTGGAGGTCTTCTAGTACCCTGCTCAAGCAGGAGTCCCTATGCCAATCCAGACAAACTGGGCTTTTATAATATCATTTTTTCAGACTTTCCCAAGCTTCTTGAGTAGATTTCCTGTTTAAGAGTTTTACGTTTTCTCTAAGTTTGTTGAAATCATATCTTTTAAAATCTAAGACATTAGTTTGACTTTGCTTTATTACTTGTGCCTGCATTATGTTGAATTCTAATATGACATAGTCATTCTCCCCAAGGATCCTTCAGCCTTAATCCTTTTATTATTTCATGTTTGTCAGTAAGAATTAAGTTCACTACAGCTGACCTTCTAGTTCCCTCCTCTTCCTTTTGGGTGACAAAGTTGTCTTCTAGGTTCAAGAGGTACCCATTTGGCTTCTCACTTGGTGCAGTTCAATTTAATTATATGATTAGTTAGTTTCCTTCCATTACAATCTATTATGTCCATACATTATATTATTTCCTTTGAATTTTCAGGATATGCTGGAATGTTTCAATATTAAACCATATTCCTAAACAATGCAATGGTGAGACGAAGATAGAGGTTGATTTCATAGTAACTATAGATGCCACAATATTGATCTTGGACTGAGGAAACTCCAGTTCATGTTTCCTCTGGAAGCTCAATGGAAGAAAAATTCTGTGTACACTACATTGAACTCCGGAGCTCCTAGAGAAAAAACAGAATATATATTTATCAAATAAAACATTGGATTGTATGTATATGTGAAAATCAAACTCAAGATATGGTATATCATCACTAGACTTCAGTGTTATGGGAAGATCTTTAGTGCCCTGTGACAAGATTCAGTTTGGTTCCTAATATCTCAAAACCATTTAAGACTTGGAGCCAATACGCTACCCATTTATTTTCAAGGTTCATATTTTTAAGTTTACAATCCTCTTTAAGCAAGATTTAATCAAAAATGCTTATGTTTCGAGTCCTTATGGTTATTCAAGGAGGTTTATCTTTCATTGTCCTCAATGATTCCCTTTCACCATGTTTTCTGGAATATTTTTGAACCAGCATTATCCAGTGTTGTAAATGTAGTTGTTGGTAAGGATGCCAGGATGAAAAAATAAAATTAAAAATTAAAAAAAATGAGACATGGTGGTGCAATGGTTAGAATGCAGTATTGCAGACTAATTCTGCTCACTAGCAACTGCCAGCAGTTTGGTAGTTTGATACTCACCAAATCAAGGTTGACTCAGCCTTCCATCCTTCTGAGGACCCATATTGTTGGGGACAATATGCTGACTCTGTAAATTGTTTACAGAGGTCTGTAAAGCACTGTGAAGTAATGTTGCTATTGGTATTTGGGAGGGAGAAAAAAGGAGACAAGGGATTTCTGCATATCATAACTTCACAAGAAAGATGCAACATATTTAATTTGCATATCTTACGTAGGGTGCAATTATGTGTTTGTGATATCATAATGACTTCTCTCCAAGACCCTATGTAAACACTATCAAAAAGACCCACACCCAGCCAATATTACTGAAATATAACTTTCCTGCAGATAATCCATTCATTACTATATTTATAGGAGAAAAGCCTTCACACATACAACTATATCCATGTTGATTCATGAACGCAAAATTCATGTTCTTCAATTTCCAAGTTCTTCATTCTAAGAAGGCCTTTCTGTAAGTATCTGTAAGATTAAGTGATTGCCTGAAGCAACCAGATATTATCTGAGTAACAGGACATATTGACATGTTCATACATTGAGCTCTTTTAATAATGCCTGAATTGGATTTTTTTAAACTACTATCCTTCATAAATTCTACCTTGCCATTCTGCAAGAGAAGACATATGATGTAATAAACTATGTCTATCATTTTTAAAAAAAAATACTCAGCTTCTTCTGCTAAGTAAATCAAAATGCTATATTTCAAAGAGATTTAATATTCCATAATTCTTAATGCTGTGGAGATTCTGGTTCCTTTTTCAACATGCTGTTATGTTAGCAGAGGTAATAATCACTGATACTGTAAATACAATATAATAAAAGGTTTGGGGGCAGGGGCTAAAGTCTCAAAAGAATTCAATCCCCCTTTTAGAATGCTAAATACATACCTGAGGCACAGATCTACACAATGAGTTTCACAATCTTAGCAATGGTCCTTAAAGTATATATAGACACAAGTGTAGACACAAGTGTGGAACAAAAGTAGAAAAGCTTATTTTCTAACTCAAACTTTTGGAAAAACAATATCATCCAATAGAGCTTCTAATTAATAATGTATGTGTTTATGTGTATACACAGGCATGTGCAAATGTGTGCCTAAGTTCATATAAGTTTGAACGTGAAATATTTTCTGGTAGATCCTTCCCAATCTATGAAATCAGAATTATTGTCTGGAATGCTTTCAAAACAACTGATTTCCAAATATTTATTCTCAACACTTATTCCCAAGAGCAATTCAAAAAGAATTTAGAAAACAAAGCAAAGAAATACATCAGTGAAACCAAACCCTGTTAAAATATTCTTTTTCTAGACCAATGAGAAATGGAAACTAGGACAACAAAACATATTAGCAACTGTATGTTAAAAAATATTTAGAAATATATAATGTATTTTACAAAGAGTTAAAGAAGTAAAGTATATACATTATTTCACAAATAAATATGGAAATTGTGTTCTTGATTTTGAATTATATAAGTTCATTAGCTTTATTTCATCATATTTCAACTATCAAAAGTTCTTTTCATACACTGAGTGGAAGCAGTCAAGCATCTGCTTAACATTGTGGACTAAAACTTAATTAATCTCTGATTATTGCCCATGCTAGTTGGGCTTGTTATTCAAAGTCTAAAAAATGTGATTCAGTGGTAAGAAAATCTAGGTTTTACACATAGGCAAGAAACACCAATCATACAATTATAGAATAGGTGGTACCTGACTTCAAGAGCAGAAACTGCAACAGGGATCTAGGACCTAGTGGACAACCATTTAAGTATGGGGCCAGCAATGTGCTATAGTTGCCTAAAAAACCAACACAAGGTTAGGCTGCTTCAACAGAGGGATAATATCAAGATTACATGAAGATTAATACTGCTGTATACTGTTTTGGTAAGACCATACTTGGAATACTGCATCTAGTTCTGGGCATAATGATACAAAAAAGATAAAGTGCACAGAACAACAAAGATTATTTGGGGTCTAGAGGCTAAAGCACATGATGAACAGTTGCATGAACTGGGGATGTCTAATGAAGACAAGGACTGGGAGAGTGATATGATAGCAGTCTTACATTACTTAAGAGACTGTGACAAAGGGGGGGTGGGGTGAAGGCAGGATAAAAAACAATGAATGGAAACTTTATCAAGGAAAGGTCCAACCTCATGAGAACATTAACCAGTGGAATAACTTGCCTTTAGAAGTTATGGAAGCTGTATCACTGGAGAATTTTAAAAAGAGATTGGAAAGCAATTTGTTCAGAATGGTATAGGGTTTCCTGCTTGTATAGAGGTTGAACTAGAAGACCTCCAAGGTGTAAGCCATCCAGAAAGTATCCATGATATCGATCACTCTGAGACATTTTCTTTCCAATTGATTTATTTAAAAACAGATCTGGCATGTCCAAGGCAATTTCCCAAAGTGAAATTATTTTCACGCATTACACAGAATCCATACGTTCTCTCCTCCCCTTCTAACGACTTCATAAATCACGAGAACCCAATTAACTGTTGTTGATGGTAAATTCCCGGGCCTGTTAGGAGAATTGAGGCACGATACTGGGAGACTATATTTGAGAGTAGTGGTTTTTGAATAATACACACGCAGCACCATCAAGATACACTGTAACATTAAATGTAGGTTTTTTACTTCCAGAAAGGTTTAAAGGCAAATTCAAAGCCACAACAGTCCTAAAGTTCATTCACAGGTTAATAATCAGTCAGTGTTTTCAGTCGCAGGGATAAATCTAAATAACAAAGTTCCAATGTCAAAGACAGGTTCAGTAAAATCAGACTTACCATCAAGTACTTATAAAGCTTTGATGCTGTTATAGAGCCTTTGGCCTTTTGTAAGAAATGATCTGCTTATATTGTTTTTCTGAGCATACAGTATTCTATATATTCCGTGGACTTTGCCAGCTATTGTTTCAACATTCAATAATCTTAATCTGTGTGGTTTGCGTTCATTCCTCTAGACGCAAATATTTTGAAAGCCATCTGTATTGCTGATTGATTATTCTTCATAAACAACAATAGAATATGGTTACAGCAAATTCCCATGTCAATTAGTAGTTGCTTATACGAACTATCTGTTACAATAGAGAAAGACAAAAAACATGAGAATTGCCAGGACCTCGCCCACTGTTGACAAACTTTAGATGTTTGTCTAAACTTAAGATATTAGACAGATGTTATCTGTCCTAGATAGACCTGCCATCCAATCAACACCTTTCCCCAATAATACTACAGGCTCCAATGTTAGATTTTGTGTAACTTTATGTCTGTAGCAACAATGCATCAGCATATGCAGTTAAAAAACTCAGTTTCGTTCTTAGGCCTCCAAATACAATGCAATAATGCATTGTTTGTTCAGATAGTCTTAACACACGTTTTAGCAACTTGCTAGTGTTTGCAGTTTTGGCTTCAGCATTAAATCTCGCTAATTGATTAACACTGTATGCAATATCTGGCCTTGACGCAATTACTTGAGAATAAGATAAAACTACCATCATAGATTTGATAAAGTATTCTTATCAAAAAATAGGACTTTGAAGGATCACTATGGCAAAAATTCCTTTGAGGTTCGTTGGTGTTTTGCTGGCTTACAAAGTTCCATTTTAAAAACTTTTTAAGTTAACTGGTTAAGTTTTGATCTGACTTGAGATCTTGTATCCTGCCGCCCTAGTTTTATCTAATGCTTTAATCAAGATATTGTTTGATTTCTCCTAACTGTTTTTATCTTAAATTTCTTTCTTTTAAAAACACAGTGAAATTATTTTAGTAGCTTCTTGTTCAAGCTTTGTTTTGGTGATTAATGGCGATGTCAATCAAAAAAAGTTTAACAGCAACAATAAAATTATAACGCATTACTTTCACTTTTAAAACAAAAAATGGTGTCAGGCCATTGCCAGCCTAACAAAAGCCTATACTCAGTTAAATTTCCTTTAACTATACATTGGTTCCATCTCATATCCTGATTACTTCAAACCATAAAGACTCTTTTTTCATTTCCAGGCAAATACAGGTTTGTTATTATCATTTTTGAGAACCAAAAGGTTTCTTTAATATATAGTGTGTTGCAATGGTGCATGCAGATATGGCAGTCCTCGTACATCCAAAATGATTTATAATATACACTTCTTCCTCAAAAAAATAATAGGGACAACAAAATAAGACATCCAAATCTGAATGAATGAAATATTCTTATTAAATACTTAGTTCATTACATAGTTTGAATGTGCTGAAAAACAAATCACACAAAAATTCAATGGAAAGTCAGTTTAGCAACCAATGGAGGTCTGGATTTGGAGTTCACGCTCAAATTAAAGTGGAAAAAAATACTAGAGGCCCTGATACCAAATTTGATGTAATGTTTAAAAACAAGTCAATTAATGTAGGCTTAGTAGTGTGTGTGGCCTCCACGTGCCCTGTATGACGCTCCCTATATATGCCAGGCAATGCTTCCTGATGAGGTGACGGAGATGGTCTTGATTGATTGTCAAAATCAGTGTTGCTCCTCGTAAGTGGACAGTTTATTTCAATTAGAAGTATGAATTGACTTGGAGTTACATTTGTTGTTTATAAAGTGTTCCTTATTTTTTTTGAGCAGTGGTATTTTTCTTGAGCTGCCCACCTTAATCTTGGGCCTTCAAGTGTAGTAGTAATTTCAGACTAGGTGGCAAAAGCACTCTATCATGGGTCAGTTGCTGTTGTGATTGAACCCTTGTGCTACTAATCTGGCTTTATGGATGCACAGTCCACACTCATAATGACTTGTCTTAGGTTATGGAATTCATTTACATTCCTATGAGGCATGTTTAACTCTGGTGGTATGCACGCTTAAATTTTGTATATCTTCCATTTTGTTAATGATTCCTGTTCCTTATTCCATATTGATTCCTTGCCAGGCGAGCGCTGATCTTTAGCAGGAATACAGTTTCAGTTAACTATCGTTACTTGTAACTGTATTCACTTTAGCATACACACTAGCCTGTATTTATCAGGTGGATCATGTTGCGTCGGGTTGAACATCTTGGTAATATAGGGCTTACTGGTGGACACTCACATGTACCAACCTTGCTCCATGTCTCCTACCTTTCCTCCTGTGCATGTTCTCCACTATCCTCCTTCCTCCTGGTGCATGTTCTTCTTAATGGCTATTCATGGTTAGATCTTATTGATGTAAAGTCTTTTGGGGACTAAATTTTGGAGTGGTTCAATAAGATAATAATCATTGCTGGATTTTCCTGTTCCAAGTTTATTATCCGCAACCCAACTGCTTGCAATGAAATTTGGTACGGCACTAGCACTACAATAATACATGAGCTGTGCCTTTGATCCCCACGATCTTAAATGATGCTTATGGGATGGCCTCATAACCAATCCCACCAAAATAGCTCTTTTGTTGCCCTTTCAGTCTTATTGTGGAGGGAAATATGAAACCCCATGCTGAGAGCTCCAAATGTGTGGTAAATAACTTAGAATTTGGGCTTTCGCCATGCCAATGAGTGAATGGCAGTTCTCTCTACCAGATGTTTGTGTTAGACTATTAATTGTTTAAACATGATTCTACACATTATGGCGGCTGCACTCCACAGTGTTTCAGCGCAAACCTGAATCAGATACATAGTGCGAGCCATGGCTTTATAATATTTGTCCTTCGTTCATTTTCGAGCCACAAAACGAGTTATGTTATGGTCTTGTAAGGTGCAGAACGTTTTGCTCAACACTAGCCAATTTCAGCATAGTTTGGAATTTTTGTTAAAAAACTCAGTCTCAGTTATAGTACGTGGAAAGAAATTACTTTACTTTTCATTTTTCCTTCCTCAGCAAACCTAAGCCAGTTTAAATAAATGTTTGACTGTTTCTGTTTTGTTTTTTCAGTGAAAGATAGCAGAAACGCATATGCAATGAGTATGGTCGCATATACTAAGAATATAGCCAGGCACCTCCCTAAACTAGGTTTCTTTTAAGGACAATTATGTCAGCCGTAATAAATAACTCTCTAAAGGTTCTTTGGTCTTAAACCACCACCCATTTAGTCTGTTTTGCTAGAGTAATTCTTCGCTTTTTCTCTTGGCTACAAGCTATTACAGTTTTACATACCTGGCTGCAGGGTTTTCAAATTTTACTGCCATGCTGACAAATTCACATTTGTCTGAGCGATTTGAAAATTAAGTGTGGCCCCTAGACGTCTGTGCATAATGTTATACATTGCATCATGTGGCTTAACATTGTTATAGCACTGAGTTTAGCCATCCTGCAACTGGTCATCATGTATTACATATAATCATTATCCTAATGTAGGCAGTAGACATTTTTACCGCTCTTTCTCTAATTCTAACATTTATCTCCCTAAGAGGTTACTAACATAACCAATATTTACTAAAGCCCCCTTACTGATAGCAAATTAAATTTCAGCTTTTAGGTAGCATAGTAAATCGTTAAATTGTTCATTTATAACAAGAACTAGATATGGGCAGTATCTTTCGTCCCTGATTGGCAGTGCTTGTATTTGAATGCTTCACATCTATGTTTGACCAATTGAGATAACATAATTGGCTTATTCATAGAAAATCATATTACGAAACCTGGTTTCTATCTATCCATAATGCAAATGCTGGTGATGCTTTCCACTATCAACAACCCACAATCATGATTGACAGTTGGAATTTATAGACAATGCTAAACTACATTCTTTCGTGGCCTTCCTTGGTGTTTCTTATGCCCAGTATTCTGTTTTTTTTCCTTCTTAGCGAGATCTAGGCTATTTGTCCCCTAGCCCACAAGAAAAACAATTTTCCATAAGCAGTATTAGGCAGTTGAAGATAGTCATATCTTACTTAGTGGTTGTTTCTGCTCTGTCCTGTTCATTGGTCCGCCTATCACAGCCATCTTCTTGCTTTTTCTAACAGCGCCTTCCAGTCAAATGTCAGTTTATTCTGCTGGCAGGAAGATATGTACATCATCATAAACTTTCAATCCAATGAGGGAAAGAATGATGTAAACTTGATCAGCTCGAAAATATCAGTTTCCTTTTCATGTAGTCTTGAAAAGTTCTTTTCATAAGTTTAAAAATGAGCTAACATATTTCTTACCATTTTAGAAGACGTTTTCCGCTTAACAGTTTCATGTAAGATGTGATGCTGTGACCCCCACACCTGTGCACGAACATAATTCCTGCTTCAAATGTTCTCTCCGAACACTTAGCATTTGCAGACCGTCTTCTTCCATGAATATGGACTAGCTGCTGCTCACTTCCAGTGTTACTACTCTAATTATACAAAGGCTGCATTCATTGTTCTGTTAAAGTCAAGCAATTCTTCTTGGCATCGTCGCTCATTAGCTGGATCCCAGCATGTACTATTCAGTGGTCTTTGAACTACATTCCATAAAACTTTGTCTACGCAGAAGTCAGACTGCATTTCATAGACCAGGAAACATTAGTTTGCTCCATTCCAACTGGGTTCTCAGTGATAGAACGTTGGTTACCCAGGTCTTTGTGCCCATGTTTACCGTAAGAATAGTAACGACCACAATTAACAGTTAAAACAGCTGTCTGTATATGTATGTGTATTCACACTCTAACTCTCGTTATCTGAGCTGAATAGGTCTAGGGGCACATAAGCACAGTGTTGAGGTAATTCTCTGTTATGAGAATGCGCCGGCATACAGGGAGACATTATTTTGAGAATAGTGGTTTGGAATAACTAACATACACAGCACATGATAAACGTGACAATTAATGTAGGTTTTTACCTTCCGAGAAAGAAATTTAAAGCAAAATTCCAAAAACAAACAGTCACAAAGTCATGTCCACTAGGTTTAATATCAGGTCAGGGTTTTAGGATCCCCAGGGATAATCTATATAACAAAGTTTCCAAGTGTTGCAATAACTAGTTCAGTAATCAGACTTAGCATCAAAATTCATGAATAAACAGTCGTTATGAAGGACGTTGGTCAGGGCAATTAAACATTCGCATACAGAGGAAAAAAGAGACTCAAGAATGCAAACATGTCGGCTTAACCCCAATCACTGTCTGAGATGAAGACTAAACAAACCCAATTGTTTCTGGTTCCATTCCTATGGTCCGTTTGAGAAACCACAACGCCCAGACTACAGTGAGTTGTTCTTCATTTTCTATAGAGTACACACGTTAAAAATGTATTATCCTCACTGGTTTATATATTTTCAACCCCAAACAGCTTGTGTTAGGGTGAGTCTATACTTGACTAACAATCCTTGAACATGGAAGTTTCTTTAATACAACATACAGAATATAACTTGAGACTTTTCATACTGCCTCCATACGTCACCCGTTCCAATGAAATGTGACAAAAAGATGGAATTTCTTAAAGAAGATGTTCATGACATGCGTAGTACTGTGGGTGGATTGGCATGCCCTCCCTTTGAAAAACTCCCATGATGTAGTAGCTGGTTTTTTTTGTAAACTAACAAATTGGAATAGCTGGATGAATATTTAGCCCCTGTAAGGTGTAGTAGAAACAGACGGATAGGCTAGCATATGGCGAGGAAGACGTTAAACTGGACAGTGACTGGAATTGATTGCTTTGAAACGTTGGGAATGAGCCGCAGAGAATTTTGGACGCCCAGGCTTCTTAGCCTGGGCGGGCAGTTTCAAACCAAAAAGATTACTTTGGGTTGGACAAATATAACTTTTGTCCCTACTTTAAAAAAGCGGTTGAAGGGATCTATGTTTATCCGCCTTTTTTTTTATAATTTTTGCATTTCTTTGGTTAAAGCTTTTTTTTATCTTCTCATCTTTTTGACTTTGAATTGAGTTCATCCATTCTAATTAGCGACATGGGAATGAGGAAGGTTGTCTAGGTAACTGCTGGGCATCGGGACAAAATCCATTCCAAAGTGTTGAATTTGGAATGGAGTCAATCCATGCTGCTATGTACAGCAATTTTGTAAGCAACCTCTGCAAAAGGTAAAACTCAGCCAAATTTTTTCTTGTTGATCATTTACATAAGCAATCTAATGTATGTGGTTCATGCATGGCATTAGCCTCTCCACTCTCGCGTTACAAGCGGATGGAAAACTGAGAATAACCCTTGAGAGGAGCCAAGTGGGAATTTTCAGAAATTGTCTCTCCAGAATTTTATGATAAATTGTACCACTTGTTGTCTGATATTATTACTACGAGGTTAATCCAATGTAGTCTATAGATTTGTTTCACCGAACAGCGTTTGCAAGTTTTTTCGTCAGCTTTGCAAGTCCTGTGAAGGCTATAAAAAATGGGCCTGTTTTTAAGAGATGAAGTCAATTATAGTCCAAATGATTGGTATTTTCCTTCACTCTTTAGGTATTCAACAATAAAGTCCATTGTGAAATCGTCTTCCCGATCTCTTGGGTTTTGGTTCAAGCAACTTTGTAACAGGAGGCCAGGAATTTTCGCAGTTTCTTTGTTTCATTGTGGGCACAAACCTGCAGGCAATTTTACAACAGTCTGTCATAGGTTTTCATTTTTGGCGCGTCATGAAGGCTGCTTCTCAGTAAATGTAGGGTTTTTAGGAATCCAAAGTGGCCTCCCAGACAGGAAGTCATGGCTATGCTTTTTAGTACCAGTAGTCTTAGGTTTGTGGGTAACAATAAAGCTTAGTCCCTTTCCAAAGCTAAGTCCCATCATTCTTGTCAACGATCGGTTTGATGGTCCAGGACCAAGGATTGGTCAATAGGCCATTTTCCATTTTTGCAGTCAGCTTATTTCCTAAGTGTTTGGGTTCTGGTTTGGCTTTGGGCTCGAGTAGTCAGCTTAAGCGCCTGCCCAATATTGAAGCTCTGAAATTGGCGTCTATATTTCCTCTCCTCACGTGTCGTCGATGTCACCTGTCAAATACGTGCCACTGGGAGGTTTTTCTTCTGGACAAGGAGCGTTCCACCCATGTAGATGCAGTGGCTAGTACAAAAACTGATTTTCTGTTCTTTATTTTCGATTTTCCTCCAGGAGGGATAGTATTCTAATGTTAAGTTTGAATCACTTTGAA
>BHFT01069039.1:0-16048 GCA_004320025.1 Laticauda laticaudata
ATCACAACAACAACAATAATAGCGATAATAATAATAATAATAATAATAATAATAATAATAATAATAATAATAATAATAATAATATCCCAAGTCTCCATAAGTTGTAAAAAATGCCGAACCCAATCAAAATGTTTGGCTGGCTGTGCAACCAACTAGAATAAAATATACTTCCTCTTTTTCTAAAATAATTAGACAGCTAGTTAGTTATAAATTCTTTTTTTTTAACAAAAGAAAAAAATGTTCTCTATTGGGAAAAGCATAAATGAACTAGTTGTCTGATTGGGATGTTCATCAGCATAATTGCTCTGTCGGTTTCAATTAGAGGAGTTAATATGGTGGCTAAAGGTTACACCTTTTTCATGGTTAGTGCACTTAGTCTACAGCTGAACAATGCTAACCAGGAAATTACCTTGTCAATTACAATTAAGAGTGCTAATCGGAAGTTTTAAGGTCGCTGATCCTCCACCAGAATAGGTTAAATTCGAAAAACAAGGAGGTTAGGGTATCAGACAATGTTTAGATAAACTTCTTTTAATGGCTTTTAATAGAATAGCTATTTATCAAAGTAGTGTTTGGAAACAACCTTATTCAGCACACCTCGTTCTCAATTTATGAGCATAGCTTAGAATTCCTGTTGCTAAGCAACATGGATGTTAAGTGAGCAATGCCTGATTTTATGACCTTTTTGCCATGGTCATTAAGTGAATCACATTGTTGTTAGGTGAATGCACTCCCATCCACCCACTTCATTGACTTTAATTAACAGAAGAGTGTCAGGGTTCCAAGTGATAACTCCATAGAAAGCAGAACTCTGATTCCCCAAAAAACAATTTTATTGGAAATATCATATTGGCACAATCTGGTTAAAACTGACTCTGAAAATTCCTGAAGTTTTCACCTGATTAAAAAGTAAAAGTTCTCCCTTTCCCCCAAACAATCAGTCACATTGTCCAATCAAGGTACTGATATGGTGCTCCTCCTCTTTCCAGCTAATTGTTGGAATGACCTTGGTTTCCACAAGAAACTATTTTGTTTTGGCTACAAACCCCATCTAATTATGTCCCCCCTCCCTATCCCTTTTTCTCACTGTGGCAACCCTGAAGCCTCCCAAATGGCCCCAGCCAGGTTCGCTTCAGAGTTGACAAAGGAAGGATCATAGATAGGGATCACGGGATCTAGGGAATGCTTCATGTGTAGAAAATGCATGCCAGTTGCTCGGCACCCAGATTTTGATCCTGTCACTTCGGAAATGCTACAATGATTATATATGATATGAGTCTATCATCTGCACCTCTATAACTGTCTGGTTTGGTTCTGCAACCCAACAGGACAGACACAGACTTCAGAGGNCAGACCCCTCATATCCTGGACATAAATTATTTCAACTCCTTCCCTCAAAATAACACGATAGAACACTGCACACCAGAACAACTAGACACAAGGGCAGTTTTTTCTAGCCATCACTCTGCTAAACAAATAATTCCCTCAACACTGCCCAACTATTTACAAAGTCTGCAATACTATTACTATTAATCTTCTCATCACTCCTTATCACCCATCCCCTCCCACTTGTGACTGAATGACTGTAACTTTGTCGATTGTATCCTTACAATTTATATTGACTAGTATGATTTCCTAGTATGATTTCATTGCTTATTATACCATATGACTTATTAAGTGTTGTACCTTATGATTCTTGACTCTTGACGAATGTATCTTTTCCTTTATGTACATTGAGAGCATTCACACCAAGACAAATTCCTTGTGTGTCCAATCACACTTGGCCAATAAAAGAATTCTAATTCTGAGAACCAGTCATAAGTCACTTTTTCACTGCACTGTAATTTTGAAGCGTTGCTACATGAATGGTTGTAAGTACAAAACAAGCTGTATATCAATGCATAATTGACAACAATTCTTGAGTAACTTCATTGATTTCAGAATGGTTTAGTAGCTATTTATACCCATGTTCTAAATAGGACTAATTGAACCTGCTATTTTTGGGAGGAAAATATTTGGAACCAGGTTAACATTTAGGAATTCAATTTTGGCAACAAATCAAAATAAATAAATAAATCTGAGATTATAAAATCTAAAATGGTTTGGAGAACATCAGATTCTCTTTTTTGTATCAAATAGGTCTGCCTAATTTTTTCCAAGATGAAATCAAGATCTGCTCCAACAATTGCAATGCAAATATGTTCAGTTAAAAGTATGTAGAGCTTCTCGGTCATTCAGGTCATGGTTGACCCGAAAGTGCTTTTTCAAGAGACAACTGGACTTTCTTGTTTTTTCTTTTGAAGACATTTCACTTCTCATCCAATCAGAGCTGAAGAAGCTTCTTGGATGAGAAAGTCCAGTTGCCTCCTGAAAAAGCACCTTTGGGACAACCATGACCTGGATGACTGGGAATCTCCATAGACATTTAGCTATACAATATGGAATAAACACCCTTGGAATGGTGTGGGAACATGAATGGATTTCTAGAGGAAAAAATTGCAGACTATAGGCCAGTGGTGGCTAACCTTTTTGGGCTCCTGTGCCAAAAATTGTGCACCTGCTTGCATGCTCGCACTTGCATGCCAGCACCCAGAAAGCAATGCCCACGCCCGCTACGCATGCACGTGCAATCCCCACCACAACCCCTGCCATTCCCTTACCTGCACTGTGCCTCACAACTAATTTTCAGCTGGTTTGAGACCTTTTTTGGCCTCCCAGAGACTTGAGGAAGGCTTCTGCAGGCTTTGCAGGACAAAAATTAGGCCCATTTCATCACTTCTGGTATTTTCAGAAAAACAGGAAGTGATGAAACAGGGCTAATTTTCAGCCTGCAAAGCCTGCAAAAGCCTTCCTCAAGCCTTTGGGAGGCCAGAAAAGGCCTCAAACTGGCCGAAAATCAGCTGTGAGGTGTGCGGGTGTGCAGTGAGGAAAGTTTGCCTACAGCTCACATGCCAGCACAAATGGCTCCGCATGCCACCTGTGGTATGCGTGCCATAGGTTCATCATCACGGCTATAGGAACTAGGAGCACCACTCAGGTGACCCTGAGGACACAGATAAACCTTTGAGTGCTTCAGCAACCCTCTAATAGGATGAAAATGACCAGCGGTCTGCAAGAAGTATAAATCCTCCCACTTCCCATTATCCTGTCAGAGCTGAAGAAGCTTCTTCTTTTTAAAAATTTTTTTATTAGTTTTCAATAAACAAACATACACAAACAAAACACAAAACATCAAAACATAAAACTTTCCTTTTTGGAAACGGGCTTAGTCCCGGGTACATCTTTTTATACAGACATAAATTCAAAATCATGCTCACTTTTTATCCATTTCATCTTTTTTTTACCATTCTACATTTTTATATAGCTTCTCCCGCTCTTTTCACTCTCTTAATTCATTTTATTTATTTCATCTCAATTTAAATCATTATGCAATATTTCTTTTGTCTATTCTATTTCAATTTTCTATTATCTTTTCTCATTAACACTAAAATTTCTCCTGTAATCATGTGATTGAAGTATGACGCTTTTAAATCTTTTCCCGGTAAAGTTGACACTTAAAATAATATATATTTTCATTCTGATTCTGCTTAGTACATTCTCTAAAAGCTACTTCTATATTATTAAAATAAAAATAATAACAATAAGTTTATAATATAATTAAAACAATAATCCATAGCAATTAAGTCTATTATTAAATCCAATTTTCTAACATTATTTCAAATATATAATACAACAACTACAATCTTATGTACTTTGCAGAATCTCTTTTTTAATCATATTTTTACCCACTATCTCTGAAATAGATCTTGTTTCTTTACATTTGTTTTAAATTTTTATAACTTCTCTTCCCTTTTTCCCTTCCTTTCTTCTCCAATCTCTTTTACGCCCTTGTCTCTTAATCTCCACCTTTTAATCACTTCTTTCTGTATTTCTCTTTTCTGTTGCTTTCTGATATTGTATCGATTTTTTCACCTTATTTTTCCTTTTTTTGGTTGTTTTTTAAGTCTTAAATTTCTCCATTCTCTTTTCCCCTCTTTCCTTTCTCCCCACTAAAGTTGTTTGTTCTTAAAGATCTTCTTACTTCATCCCAATCTTCTTGTTCTTGTAGTTTCTGGTAGGTATAAAATCGCCATTTTCTAAAACATGGAAAAACAGATCAGAAGAGCCCTTCCCTTCTTGATCCATTTTTTTTTAGCTTTTTAAACTCAATTTTTCAGTTCATCACAAAGTAGTGTCATTGGTAAAAAGTTTTTTTTAGACAACCAAATATTTTTATGTCTTTCAAGTAATATTTTCAAAAGTCCCAAAGTCACCCAAGCAATCCAAATACACACAGTCTGTTTCATTTAGCACTTTCTTCTTTTTATATTTTCTCTTCCTGGGGTGATAGTTCAGTTATAAAGCTCCAGTTAAATTATATCTTTTATAGCTTCTATAAAATTATATATATTATAGCTTATTATTTTATATATATTATAGCTTCCTCCTGCACATTCTTATCCGGATGAAAGCTTCTCTGTGGCAGCCATTACTGACCAACGCTCCCCCACTTTCAGAAAAGGGAGTTTAGCCAGCTGAGGAGGGGGGTTGTGATTCCCTTGGACCCCTGCTGAGTCTCTCTTATCTTCAGTTACCTCTACAGGGTAACTATAGCCGCCAAATCCAGCTCAATCGAGGGCACTCCAGCAGTGAGCGCAGCAGGAACTGCACACGATCGCGAATTCCTGCCACCGCCGAAGCCTTGCAAACCGGAATTCCAGAGCTGAAGAAGCTTCTTGGATGAGAAGTGAAATGTCTTCAAAGGAAACAACAACAACAACAACTACAAACTAAGGAAGTCCAGTTGCCTCCTGAAAAAGCTCCTTTGGGACAAATATGTTTGGTTATATTTCAGTGGCATTCAAATGTATTAAAATTCAGTATATTTAGTGGTGATTATATTTCACTTTCTCTCTTGTTATTGTTGAAAGGCTGTCAAAATGCCTTTTTTCCAAGGATTCAAATTTTCCCGCTGGGAGAGCTCCGGCGCAAGGATACGGACATCTGCTTGAAAGCTGGATCTTTTTATTTTTCAGGAAGGCGAGAGATAGTGAGGAGGCTGTGCTCCTGGACTAGTTAGCTTCATATGGTAAGTCCCTGGTTTTTTGTACCTTTTTCTCCTTTTGTGTGTAAATGTTCGTTATTTGTGTTTAATGTTTAAAATCCAGTCAGAGTTTATCTTTATTTCCTCCGGAGGGCAAAATTCGCGAGGTGCAGAAGACAAACTCTACGGGGTGGATTGTATTATTGGTTCTTTCCTAATCTCTTTTAGCTTTTTAATGGTTTTTTCTATTTGTTTTGTGGCAATCTCCTGTCTGTCTCCTTTTGTCAATAATTTTGTGTCTTTTGTCTGTTTGATTTGGCTATGTCTGTGTTGTGAAAGGGTTCTTTTCTTGTTTCCTCAGTTTTCTAATTATTTGGGCTTTGTCTAAGGGCTTTTAATACATTTTATTTGATTCCTTTTCTATGCAGTTTGTAATTATGGCTGGCCTGTATGTTCCCTTTGGCCTTTTCCTGCCTGGGTGACACCACTGTCCCTGTGAAGTTCCCTTTCCACATTATATTAAAAATTACAATTTGGTAACTATTTTTGAAAAGTTTCAGAAGCAGGCTCTGTTGGTCATTTTGGTGTGGCATCCAAGAATTTCAAGGCCCTGTCACAATTGGCCAATGGATGCAAAACGTTTGAAAAAGGACACAGCGGACGAGAAAATGTTTCCATCTGTTGTTATCCCGATCTCAAAAGTCCGCCCCAAATTTGCTAATAAACAGAACGGACAACAACGGAAAGGAATGGACGGGGAGAGGACGTAGCCAGGATGGAAAGCGGATGCTCCACGGAAATCTAGCGGATGGAAAGTGGATGGGAAGCATATGGCACATCCGCGCAGGGCTCCGGGAGCACAGCGAAGTGGACGCGTAGCGGAAGTAGCGGAAGCAGAGCAGATGCTGAGCGATGAAGTGGATTGCAGAGCAGAAGACTAAGCGAAGCCTAACGGATGCCTAGCGGATGCAACAGCGTTCACTATGCATGCGGGGAGGATGCATTGCAATCAGAGCCCGTGGATATAAAAGGAAGCAGCTCGCAAACAGGTCACCATTCAGAGGAAAGACCCTGCTGCCAGACACAGCTCCAGCCAGCCGAGCCAGCCAGGCAGCAAGCAACCACCAACAACCATGGGGAAGAAGAGAAAGCCTCACCATCTGCTTGCCACCCTGAAAAGGGGAAGGGCCACCATCCCACCCCCTGGCCCTGACTCTGCTTCGGCTGGGGCTCTAACTGCTCGGGCTCACTCTTCTGGTGCTGGAGCTTCTGCTGCCACTGCTCCTGGTGCTGGTGCTTTCTGCTGGTGCTTATCTACTGGCACTGGGCTCCTAGGATGCTGTGACTTCCTGTGGTGCTTACTCTTGCTGGTACTCGCTCTGGTGCTGGTGCTCTGCGGTGCTTACTCGCTGGGCACTGTTCGGTGCTGGGGGCGCTGCTGGTCTGACTATCTGCTGGCACTGCTCCTGCTGCTGGGGCTTCTGCTGGGCTTAATCTGCGGTGCTGCTCCTGTCCTGCTGGTGGTCTGGTCCTGCTGGTGCTCTGGTCCTGCTGGCTGCCTGGCGTGATGGTGCTTACTTTGGCTGTGTCCTGCTGTCCTGCTTTGCTGCTACTTTGTTGCTGCTGCTGCTGCTCTGTTGGTGGTGGTGTGGAGAAAAGCCCTACAACCTTGAAGCCCTCAGATGAGGGCCCATATGGCCCGCCAGAGGGAGGAAGAGGCACCAGATGCATGAATGGGAGAGAAGGCAATACTCAATCGAAGAGCAACATGAGGATGAGGTGCTGGAATGCTGAGGGAGAAACGAGTATCTATGGCGGAAGGGACACAGCTCTATTCGAGACACCAAAAGGAAGCAGGCTACTTGGGAGAGAAGGAGGAGAGCCTGGGCTACACTCGGAGGTGCTCTCGCTGGTGGAAGCACATGCACACCTGGTATGGAGGTGCACCCACAGAATCTGTCCAGCCGCGGTCAAGCTGACGGATCGAGAGACCTACGTGATGGCCAAGTGCAGCTTCTTGGAGGGTGAGATCTGCCACCGAGGAAGCAGCCCCTCTCACAACCCTCCTCTCAGGCAGCCTGCTGAGAGCCAGTCCTCTTCTGGCAAAGAGTCAGCTCCTGTGTCCAGGCAGGTATCTGTGGAGCATGCCATGACGGAGACCCCCTCCGACAGCTGTATTACCGTGGCGGAGCGCGTGGAGGACCCCTCTGACACAGTGGGAGCAAGGACAGGTACTTCCACCACAGGCCAACCCGCATCCACCCCCAGCTCCACCTCCACAGAAGGCAGAGAGGCGGACAGGAGGGGCAGAGCCACACTGCCCTGCTGGAGATCAGGGACAACCATCAGAAGCAGCGTAATCTCCTCTCTCAGCTGGTAAACACTGACGTCCATCCTCCAACCACAAGCCCTTCCTCACCTACGTCAACCAGACCCTCATGAACATGTCGGAACCACAGTACCAGGTGGTGAAGGACAGGATCACCGATCTTATTCACAACCTCCAGACCAAGCTGAACCTGCTCCCACCCAGTCCAGGCCAGCTCCTCCACCCCAGGTGATGTCACTGCCCTTCCAAGGCTTTCCACAGGCCCTCATCTACCAAGGCTACGGCTACCAGGAGCTCCAGCAGCACAGGCAGCCCTTCCCAGTCCAGGCACAGGTACATCGAACGCCACCGGTGCCACCAATGCCACTGATGCCACGGATGCCACCGATGCCACCCACGCCACGATATCACCACGCCAGCGATGCCACCCTGCCACAAATGCCACCCATGCACCAGATGCCACCCATGCCACAGATGCCACCGCCCTCACCTCGCTCAGCTGCAGACCAGACATCCCCACTACACTGCTCCTTCCTCCACGCCACAGCCAAGCCCAGCCTCAGAACATCTGTACTGGTATTGGGGCTGACACCCCATGTCATGGAGGAAGGGGCTCTGAACATCCACGGCTGAGCCAGCTCTCTGAGAGCTTCTCCACACACCGCCCTGTTGTCCTCTCGGGGCCAGGCACCCAAATGATGCCTCAACCAGCAATCCACAGCAGCCACCTCCACAGCACCTGGACCCTTCACCCCTGAGACTGGCTCACCTCAGAGTGACCAGAGATGCCAGAGACTGGGTGGCTACCTGTTAACTTGATATTGCTTTGGACACTTCACTTGGATCATTTTTCTTTTACAGCTTGTTATTAATAAAGATTATCTTTGCTTCCCACACTTGCTCATTTATTTTATTAAATAAAGTCTTGGTGGAAACTTTTAGAAATGGTTTAAGCCTTTGCATGCTGTGGATGGTTAAGATAGCAGTGGGATGGGCAGGGATACCTTGGGATGGGTTAAGATAGCTGTGGGATGGGCAGGGATACCTTTGGAATGGGTAATAGCTGTGGATGGGCAGGATACCTTTGGGATGGGTAACAGCTGTGGATGGGCAGGATACCTTTGGATAGGTAAGGATAGCTGTGGGATAGATTAACCTCCAGTGCAAACATAGTGGGACGTACGGTCCACCCTCCCAGGTACACACTTTGGCCCTTATTATCAATAACAATGCAATCATTGATCCACACATTTCAACATTAAACACAACTCTTTATTAAATGCCCTGTTCATTGTAGGCCACCCACACATACAGGCCAATCTCATCAGTGTGATAGACAGGCTGAAGGAAGCATCCATTAATCATCTATCATCCTGTCTTGCCATTCACTGCTCCAGCTGGGGAGCTGCACCAGTGTTTCAGGAGGTGCGCTGCTTCTTCCCTTCACGTGGGCTCTGTTGGAGCCTTCCACATCTCAGTGTCTATCAGGTTCGCCCTGCCTCCATTCCCCAGGCTCCATGTCCCCATTGCTTTGTTGAGGTCACGAGCCTGTTCTGCAACACTGGGTAGCGGGTGCGCATAAGATTATGCAGAGATGCAGCAAGCTTCCACGATTGTTCCTCACAGTCTCTGGGCGATGCTGCATGGTGGTGAGAAGTACCTGGAACCTGTTGGCCAGGATGCCAAAGGCGTTCTCCACCACTCGCCTTGCCCGGACAGCCTGTAGTTGAAGATCCTCTCTTCATGGAGGTATCTGAACTGTAGGCTTCATGAGGTAGGTTCTAGGGAGAAGGCGCATCAACCCACGATGAAGTAGGGCACATCTTGTGTGTCGTTGGGTAGGGGGTCTGGTTCTGGGAAACCCATGATGAGGTTGTGTTCCAGCCCACCCTTGAGGTCACTGGTGTTGTATACCTGGGCATTTGAAGCTGACCCGTGTGCCTGAAGCATTGATGTACATGAACTTGTAGTCAGCATCGACCATGGCGATGAGGATATGCTGAAGAAGCCCTTGTATTTGCAATAAGTGGACCCTGACTTGGCTGGAGCTTTGCAGGCCACGTGCTTCCATCTATGGCTCCAACAGTGCGGGGGATGTTCCACTTCTGATACCACTGCTCTGCAACTTTCTTCTAGCCTTCTTCAGTGGAGGGGCACTGAGGAGGCTCCCCAGGTATTCTTCGATGATTGGCCTGCACCACTTCTCTGACCACAATGCTGATGGTGTTTGTGTGGCACCCTCCAGCTGTACTGCATCTCCTGTACGTGGTCCCTGAGGCCAGGTGGTGCAGAGTCAGTGCCACCTTGAGGCCCAGGTCCAGTCTGGGCCGAAAGTTGGTGCTCTGCTTGGTCAACCTGGGTCTCAGCCGCTCAACAACTTCGACAAACATGGTTGGAGCATCCTCATGAAGTCTGGCAATGCACAAGGATCTTCATTCCTCAGCTCCACCATCAACTTCTTGGCTGCCATCCTTTCTTCCTATAGAACAGGTGAAAGAGCCTGTAAGATGGCTTCGCACTTTTGTAGAATGATGGTGCTACCAAAAGAGTGTGTATGATCCATGTGGAGATGAGACTGGATGCTGTGGAGAGCAAGAGCCAATTGAAGGCTGAAAAGGTCTGCACAGCAGGGCTACTGGACTGAAAGTGTGATCCAGGTGAGTTCCTCCCCCTTTTATAGGAAATATAGGTTTCCGCTCGGTGTCCTTCTTTGCATCCTCTAGGCATTCTGCAGACATTCTAAATTTCTGAGATACATCCCCCTGCGACATTTTTTTCCATTTTAATGCTTTGTATGCCAGCTGCATCCTGGCTTTCATCCTTTCTCCGTCCGTGCTACTATGCCTTTGTGTCCGTTTCGCTTCCTCCCTGTGTCCATTTCCGGCTGGAGCGGATTTGAGTGCGCGATGCACAGCGGATGCCTAGCAGATATAGCGGATGTGTAATGGATGACGACAGATGTAGAACGGATTGTTCCCCGTATGCGTTGCGGATGCAGAATGGGTGCAATTGGATACATTTTCCGCTCAAAAGGTTTTCAGCAGCTTCAAAACTTTTTTGAGCGGATGGAATTCTCAGTCGACGGATGCTGTGACGATAAGAGGATGAAAAACGAAGGCAGTGAGTACAGAACGGAAGCAAATCGTGTTAACCAAGTGGATGGCAAGTGTTTCTCTCCGTTTTACATCCTCTTTCCATCCGTTGGTGCAGTGTGACATGGGCTTAAATAAAAAAGTTTTGAAGAATAGTCCAGGTGATGGGGAAATAATCTATATTGATTATTACTAAAATTCTAATTTGTATGGCACTTTTCTTAAAAAAAAAATAAAACCAACTGATTAACTATTTCTTACAAATAAATATATAATGTATATAAAAACTGAATTCCCTCCCAACAGTCTATTATTTTCTTCATGATCTATTAATCTGAATATCTTTTCTGATAAGGAAGTCTTAAATCCAAAGAGAATGGTATATTTAATGTATCTTAAAGAAATTGTTTCTCCAAGATGTGTGAATCTGAATCAACTGGATTATATAGTCTCTTCCTTAGAAATACAGAACAAAAACACCTTTCAAAAAAAAAAGAATAGGGAGCTGACTTATTATTAATTTTATTATTAAATTATCACTTTTGTTTTAACATAAGAAACTCTCAAATATACCTTGCAGCAATTTCCTGCTTTCATTTGCTAATGGTTGTTTTAAAAGTTGTAAGCTCATTGCCCTTGAATTAAAAGAGGATGCAAAATGAGAAGACAATAATAGCGTAATGAAAAATGGGAAGCTGTGTCTGGAAAGCTTGCAGAATTCTAATTAATTGAAGATTTGGACGCAACAATTATGTGGGTCATACTATATTAAAACAATTGATTTGAAATACTGACACAAGAGCAATTCAAAGAAACAAGAATCTGATTTTCCAACAAGCTGCTTAACAATGGAAGAAGAAACCAGGTTGCTGACAATAATAGAGTTTTAATTTAAAACTATTGAGCCACTTAGGAATATCCATTGACAGCCATGGCCATTGCCGAATCATTTATACAAACACACACACACACACATACACACACATCATAGATGTGTTGTTGGGTATGTGAACCAAGCGTATAAATCAACTGGAAATTTAGAAGCCTAGTGTTTTTTTACATATATATCTACATATATATCTTTTTTATGTATCTTACATAGAGTGACCTTTAGTTCAGACAAGCAGAGAATATATATATATATACTCATTCAATATGTAGCTCATTTTACTAAGTGCAATAAAAGAGACCCTTATCTATCTATCTGTCTATATCATCTGTCTATCTGTCTATCTAGACGGACAATAGAAGGCAATGATAGACTAAAAAGATAGATGGTAGATAGATGATAGATAGATGATAGATAGCTAGATAGACAGATAGACAGATAGATAGATAGATAGATAGATAGAGAGATAGAGAGAAAGAGAGATAGAGAGATAGAGAGATAGATAGAGAGATAGAGAGATAGAGAGATAGTTACCATTTCTTTCTCGTTATCACTGACTTCAATTGTCTGTCTGCCTATCTGTCCAGCTATCTATCATATCTTTCTCTTTATAGTCTATCATTATCTTCTATTACCTATCTATTTGAGATGTGTTTGAATATTAGTTCAAACCAACAGCCCCATCCCTTCTTCCCTCCCTCCCTCATCTATCTATCTATCTATCTGTCTATCTATCTATCTATCATCCATCCATCTTTATGGATTTATCAAGTCATCAATTTATACAGCTGGCCATCAGTAGTCATATGGTTAGATACAGCTGAATAAATTGATTGTATTCCTTCCCTAAGGCTTTGTGCTGCAGTCATAGCCATAGTCTCATTCCGTTCCCTTGGTTTCCTGAGAACAATATCCAAATAGCAATATTCTGTTCATTTTTCACTTCATTGTGAATAAAACTTAAAATAAATTAGAATAATTAAAATGTAAAGAAAAATATTTTCCTCCCTGTAACTTATTTGCCTGGAGGTTCAGAAGTGGTAGCTAATACTGAAATAGGGTGAAAAAACATCACAAATAAATGTACCCTTATTTGATATCGAAGTCCATTGTATGCCTCTAAATTATCTCCTACCAATTTCTTCAGCAATAAACTGAATCACTAAAACTTCATGAAATTACCCAATATATAAAGTTGATTTATAAAGTTACCTTCAAAATCACACAACTCAATTCTGAGTGACGTTTAAAACAAGAGTGTAAATTATGGATGCCATCAACTTAACAACGCTATAAAAATATCCTGTTTGGAAGACAAATCTTAAATTCAGATATAAGAGGGGGATAATAAAAGCCAATGATTTTGCACAAAAAGGGGAAAAGACACAGATCTTTGAAAACAAGTGAACAATACATTAGAGCATGGGTGTCAAACTCAAGGCCCGTGGGCTGGATCTGATCCATTATGTGATTGGGACCATCCTGGTGTACTCAATGTGAAGAAAAAACATGCAGCAGTTTGGGGAGTGGCATTGTGATAACCCGGGGTGTGGCACAAAAATAACAAAGTCACCAAAATAGATAAATTCCCTTTAATGCCTCCAACTTGGCCCCCAATGTCCAGTTATCCTCGGCTGGAAATCAAACTCTTCCAAAAACAGACTAGAAAGGGAAAAAATGCAGTCCGAACCCAAAGTACAGATAAATTAGAAATAAAAAAACCAACACAAATCACACTGAAGTAATTAACTCAACAGGCCAGGATAATAAATTGCAGACTTCCAAAACATAACGAAGCACACACAGTTGGGAGGATGCCAAAACCCAGATAACCCTCGACAAAGATAATGCATGCTTTGCTTCCAGCAAGGTGCTGTGTGCAAACGCCCTTCTTATATCCTATTCTCCCAGTGCAATTAATGAAAGAGTTCAAGACCTTTTTCTCTCCTGTAAGCCATGTTGCTCCCTTTTCCATTCCTCCCTGAGTGCCTAGGATGAACAGGGGTGGCCCTGGGTCTTCGTCTGAATGCCCACCTGGACTGTGCCCTTCCCCCATTTCTTCCACATCCACCAGAGCTACACTTCCATTCCCTGTCAGCTGCTCCATCTCTCCCTCAGAATCAGACTCCAACAAGGGCATTACAGGTACCAAACTAGCCACACCCACCCAGTTGGTCACACCCACTCAGTCATCCACACACCCCTCCTGAGGTCAACCACAGCCATGATGCGGCTTTCAATTAAAAAATAATATTTTTTTAAATTGCTTTTATATACAACAAATCAATTTCATTTCAATTATTTAACCATTATTAATAATATTCCTCTTATCAAGTGTGTTAGGGATAACAGTGTTTGCCCTAACTAGTTTAGGTCAAATAAGTAATCCTGGTTATGTATGTTAAATCCTGGTTATGGTATGTTAAGTGACTGTTCTTTAACTATTGGAGAAGGTAGTATTGGGGAGTGGCTATGGACTCCTTAAATAAGCAGCCAGCACGTTGGCTCTCTTGATCCGCTCTCTATGGCTATCTGGCTTCTGGCATTGAAGATTCCTAATTACTTGTTGGAGACTGCATCGCTCGCACAGGAGAGAAACAAAGGACTGACTTGTAAGTGAAACTGACCTCGGATACTGCACGGACTTTGCTAAATGGATATTCCCTGAATGGATCTGACTATATGACACAAGACTACTGGACTGTTATTTGGACTATGCTATATATTATGTAATAAACTATATTTGTGATAACACCAACTTATTGGTGTTTACTGTTGGTTTATCACATAACAAACTTAGCTCCCATTTATCTGTATGCCTATATGACTTACGCTGCACATTCTGTTTTGCTTGTCTCCCTAACCCTGGTTGGGGAACCCAGGCTTAACAAAGTGTAACAATACATCAATAATCACATTCCCATGTAAATAATAACATCAAGTGTATCTATTGCATTAATTAAATTGAGTTTAACAGCCCTGCATTACATAATTGTTTTTTGCTTTTCTTCTTTTAATTTTGTTTATTCGGTTTTTTGGGGGAGTGATGGTTGGGAAATGTATGAATGGATGGACAATAAAGTTTATGGTACAGTTGTACATTTAGAAGCAACATGATAGGATGCAGGAGGAGGTGGACTGCTGGGGGTTCGCAGTAGTTTGGGAGAGCCCCTAGCTAAGATTCTGTGCAGTTTGGAGAACCCCCAAATCCCATCACTCCCAGGAGTCCCCATGTGGCCTGTTTTGGATGCAGATAAGTATAGGGTGCGTGCAGAGGCCAGGGAGGCTGAAAAATGGGCCTCCTGGAAGCTTGGGAAGGGCAAAAAATGGGCCCAAATCCAGCTTCCAGAGAGCCTCCGGCAGTGATGGCATTCAAAAAAATTTACTCCCAGTTCTGTGGGCGTGGCTTGGTGCGTGTGGCGTGGTTTGGTAGGCGTGGCAGGGGAAGGATACTGCAAAATCTCCATTCCCTCCCCACCCCACTAACCTGCTTTCCAGCTCCGTTCTCCTGTGCAGGGCAACAAAAGAAGACCCAGACAATCAACTGGGACTCTGGAGGCAGAGAAGAAATGGGGGTGGGGCCAATCAGAGGTAGTATTCCAAACTGCTCAAAATTTCTGCTACCAGTTCTCTGGAATTGGTCAGAACCTGCTGAATACCACCTCTGGCCTCCGGAGCCTGAGGAGGCCATTTTTGCTCTCCCAGAGGCTCGAGGAAAGCCTCACAGCCTGGGGAAGGCAAAAACAACCTCCCTGCTGTGGTGCAGGAGGTTGACTAAGGCACGCCCACCATGGTCACTCCCACCCAGCAACCGGGTAGAGAACCGGTTGCTAAAATTTTTGAAGCTCACCCCTGCTAGGATGGACCAATCGGTGTCATGCAGAGTTGAAGGTTTGGCTGCTGAATGTTATAAAAGCACTGTATGATCAGAAGTGCTGGTGGCCCTTGACTTATAACCATAATTGAGCCCATGAGATACTTTAAATGAGTTTTTCCTCACTTTATTACGTTTCTTGCCACCGTTGTTAAGTGAATCACTGAAGATCTGAAATTAGTAACCTGGCTGTTAAGTGAATCTGGCTTCCCCATTGACTTTGTCTGTCAGAGAGTCACAAAAGGGGATCATGTTACTTCGGAACAAGCAATGGTCATAAATATGAAGCAGCCATGAAAAACGATCATGTCACTTTTTTCAATGCCATTGTAACTTTGAACGGTCACTAAATGAATCAAGGGCTATCTGCAACTTATGCATTGGAAGAAATGTATTGTTTGGCTAAGGTTTAATGTTGAGTAGATTTTAGAGGTTCCTTTGGTTGCATTTGAGAATGTGTTTTTATAAAGAAAGTTTCATTAAAATGGTTTTGGTCAGGGATCATATCAGAATACACATCAACTTTGTAAACAGTAAGGAGCAGTGATGGGATTAAAATTATTTTATCACCGATTTGGTGGATGTGGTTTGGTGGCGTGGTTTGGTGGGCATGCTTTGCCTAATGCAGGCGCTCAGTTTTCCCCACACCAGCTGAGAACTGCAGTGCCAATCAGCTGAGAGGATAAAGAAAAGAAAAGCTCATTTCAAAGGTTTGAAACAAGATGTAAAGAAACAGGATTTATTTAGAGATAATGGGTAAAAATATAACTGAAAAAGAGAT
>BHFT01069040.1:0-37841 GCA_004320025.1 Laticauda laticaudata
TTCTATTCTACTCTATTCTATTCTTATCTCTACTCTACTCTACTCTGCTCTACTCTACCCCAACAAATGAACACACATATAAACAAAAGCTGCTTTGGGAGTCCTCTATAATTTTTTGGAATGGGAAAGCTTTCTGAGATTAAAAAAAAATTCTAAGGGATGCTATTTTAATAGAATGTTTGTGGCTATATTAATTGATGTCTTTTGCAATGGGGAAGCCAGTAATTGGGTGGATGGGGGGAAGAAAAACCCTTTTCTAAAATCAGAGCCATTAAAAATTAATATTCATTTCTAGAGTTTATATTTCTAGTTTGCTAACAGCCAATACACCTGCGCTATCTCTCCTTCCATCGCTTTTCCCCCTGTGGGAATAGACTGTTGGTGACGTATATGCATGATTTATGCAGTGAGGAATCTGTTCCTAGAGGTGTTTTTATCAACCCACCACAGAGTTTAGAAAGGAGATATCACGTAAAGGCTCGACACACAGAGCCAATCACGAAGAGCCCTTGTTATATATTTAAATAGAATCATAATTTAAAAAGCTCAAGGGTTGGTTGTAAGTCACTTTTTCCCCAATGCTGTCATGACTTTGGTCACAAAATGAGCTGTTGTAATTTGAGGACTACCTTTATTGCAGCTGCCTAGTAAAGCAGCATTTTTGCAGGGCAATATACAGTATATATATATAAAGAGAGAGAGAGAGAGAGAGAGAGAGAGAGAGAGAGAGAGAGAGAGAGAGAGAGAGAGAGAGAGNATATATATAAAGAGAGAGAGAGAGAGAGAGAGAGAGAGAGAGAGAGAGAGAGAGAGAGAGAGAGAGAGAGTGAGTTATCCTGTCACACTGAAATAAGAGAGAGAGCTCCTGTATGCCTATGTCTCTGCAGTGCTTATACGGAGATTTGTGCATTTATAGTCCATTTTCACACTTGGGTTGACCCAATGTTTATCATTTGAAAATGAAATGGGACCTTCCTACAACATAGTTGTGATCTGTAGAAGCAAGACTTTATTTCTAAGTATGTTACTCGAATAAACTCCACTGAACTCAGTGGTATAGCCACTTATCTGAAATGGTATAGGGTCTCCTACCAGAACAGGAGGCTGGGCTAGAAGATCTCCTAGGTCCTTTCCAGCTCCCATTCTATTCTATTCTATTCTATTCTATTCTATTCTATTCTATTCTATTCTACATCCTTCTCTTCTCTTCTCTTCTCTTCTCTTCTCTTCTCTTCTCTTCTCTTCTCTTCTCTTCTCTTCTCTTCTCTTTTCCCTTCCCTTCTACTCCACTCCACTCCACTCCACTCCGTCTATATAATTCTCAGCCTACGCATCACATCTTGATAAATCATAGAGACTAAATCATCCAACTTTTGAGGATTAGCCACCTCATGAAAACCTCCACTGATTACAAACAGGCATTCATATCTCCAATCAAAATTGCTCTGAGTTCCCTGAAAGAGGAATGTAACACATTTAAGGAATTTTCTGCATATTAATGCCTCTACTATTTTTCTGGATAAGGATGCTGTATCCCTGACAGGTCAATTCATTCCCGTGGCCCTGGATATTATCACCTGTCATCATTCTGTCCTCAAACAAAGACAGGGGGAAAACCATGGTCCTTCAAGAGGTGGTAGACATATCTTGCTGGGGTGGGGGGGGTGTCCTTCATGAGCAGGACGCTAAGTGAATCTACTGAATGGGCAAGAAGTTGTTGCAAGGAATTTCCGGAATATGGTTGATACGTTTTAATAAAATACAACTCGGCTTATTTAGCCCAATGTGAGCTGAACATCTGTGATCTAAAAATCATTAGACTGGGATTTTCCTGTTACCTTTTTATTTTTTTAAAAAGGAGAAACTGTGACTTGTCTTTGCTGTATGCAAAGTTCTTGTTCTGCCACACTCAGGCCATACTGACATTAATTTGGAAGCTGCATTCAGACAACCATCAATGCAAGATCATGAAAGACTGGTAATTATGAGGGCTAACAAGCTTGGATTAACATAGCTCTTGCTCACCTTCCATTCTTCCTCTGGGCATAATGTTAGGTAGGAGATGTCAGGTTGAATTGCCATGACAACTTGCCTGATGCCACCTTCAAATTAATGTCAGTGAGCCTTATAGTTCACAGGCATATCATGAGCTTTGCATGGGAGAGAGGTAGGGTTTAGTTCCAGATTCTCCAAATTAAAAAAATAATAATAACCAGGTAGCCAATGATAGGAATAAGCCTATCCTAACAACGTGGAGGCTACTGGGGCCACTTCTGCAAATCTTATAATACTTCAAGATTAGGTTATGTCCTGGTTTGCTGATGCTTCTTGATGTCATTATTTGTCACAATGAGATGGTAAAATTCCATCACAGGCTTGGCTGAATGAGGATTGGCTAAATGAGTTCTTTGTTGAGAGTTTCTGCCTTCTCCTCCTCCTTCTCCTCCTCCTCTTTCTCCCTGACTCCATCTCCCATCCTTCTCCTTCTCCCTTTCTTCATTCTTCTTCTTCTCTTTCTCCCTGACTCAATTTCCTTTCCTTCTTCTTCTCTTTCTCCTCCTCCTCCTGTTTTTATCAACTTTGAGGAGATCCCACCATCAAGGGATGCTACAAGTTGTAGTTTAGGAATGCTTGGAGGATTGCAGTTTCCCTCTCCCTCCTTTAAGCCATAATTTAAGCCTCCTCCCTCCCAATAACTTTTCCATATCATCTAGGAGACCAGGTCTACGCAATGATAGCCCCTCAAGATTGGACAAAATATTTGCATGTTGATGTAGAAAAGGAAAATTTCTGAACCATCCTTTTGGTCTTCTCAGAAGGGAATTTCCTTGGGTTATACCTGCAGTGTACCGATACTTCAAGAAGAGATTTAGCTTGATATGAACACTGCTGTGTTTCTAATTTAGTGAAAGTAAGGTTTGAGAGATTTGGTCTGAAGGTCTTGTCCATTGATAATGTTGTGGTCTCTGGGATTTTGAAAGGGGAAACCACTGCTCCTTAAATACTCAGGTTCTAAAAATAAATCCTGTATGAAATACTCTCATTTGGCTTTGGCTTTCCTCCCATGACTAACTTTAAAATTTGAAGAATATTTGAACCCAGAGAAGATATGGTAGCTACTTAATAAATATGATTTATAAGGATCCAAACCCTGGTCCAGCCTTCTGATTGCTGTTATAACCCTGTAATTTACAGGCGTTGATAAAGCATATATATATAAAGACATTTTCAATTGGATGAAACTTGGTGTACAATACAGAGGGATATTTTCTTTAAAATAAAATCTGTTTTAACATGATGTTTATAGGACTGATGCATTATAAATAAAAGACAATGAGGTTTTGTTGTTAAGTGGGAAATTGTTTTCTACACTGGTAAATTATCTGTTTCTGGAAGGACTATTAAACAACAGGAAAAGCTTGTAAGCAGGGCTGGGATGGCATTTCGCATGCTTAATATTTCTGCCTTTGTTAACAATGTAAGTTCTATTCTTTCCAAGTTGTTAGACAATATTTATGTGACAGCTAGTATTACCAAGAAGTTCTTAACCTCTGTGGAAGGTGGATTCCTCAGGTCATAAACTGTTCATTAGATCTCATTGTTTGAACTTTCTTATCTGATTTTCATCCTGACTTTTGGACAGGAACTGCCTTTGTTGCCCTGGGGGAAAACTTTCATTAAGAGATGTAACCTGTTCATTCTCTTCTAGCCCTCTGCCTCCTCTGTTCCTAGTTCAAGTAGAGGGGGGGGGGGAAAGTACACTAAACAATGTAGGCCNCCCTCTGCCTCCTCTGTTCCTAGTTCAAGTAGAGGGGGGGGGGGAAAGTACACTAAACAATGTAGGCCTCCTCAGCTCTTAAAAGATCTATTGTAGTAAAAGACAAGACAGAAGAAAGGATTACAAAACTCAAGAGTTGCAAATGAAAGAAGATATTGTCAAGGTAAAATTTCACAAACGTTGAACAGTCATTGTTCAGTAACTTTTTATGTGCTCTGGAGGCTCTTAAGAACCACGTAGCAGTGAATGGTTCTTATCCATTAGGCTGGGTGACAGCAACCTGTGCTCTAGAGCTGCATGCCGCTCTTTGGGCCCTCTGCTTTGGCTCCCTGTTGGGTGGTCCGACCACTGGCTGGCCCTGTCCCTTGCCCTCCCCTCCCAGAGCTTGGAATGCTTGAACTGGCCATGAAATAGGTACGATTGACTTGGGGAGTGCTTGAGGCTAACAACTAATCCTTCACCCAACTTGGTAACTGTTGGGTGTTACCTTCAGAATAACTGGTATTTGCACAAGCAAACTTATTGAAACAACATGTGAAGTTGAAAAGCTGAGAAAGAGAAGTTTCCAAAGTTTCATGCTGGCTTTAACCCAGTCAAAGATATCTTTGACATCTGCAGTTTTGGTTTTTATTGTCTGAGATCATAAATCATACCATTGGATTGGACAACCTGAACGCCAGCATTAAAATGTTAGCTCTGCCACAATGCAACTCCTATACAAAGAAAGAACACAACGTACTTAATATGCCAGCCGTGCCAGAAGCAGCATCTAATTGGGGAAGAACTTGGCTTAAGGAACTTGAAATGGCTCACCGCCCCCCTCCCCCCCCAAAAAAAGGTTGGAAGGAGAAGAAGGAAAGAATCTTGGGTAGCAAACCCAATCTTTGGAGTGAGTTAGCAAGGCTGGCGTTTGGAAGCAAGGCCAACATGTTCACCTTTTCCCATAAACCAGTGGTGGTATTCTTCTGGTTCGACACGATTTTGCCGAGCTGGTAGCAGCGATGAGCAGTGGAGACCAAATCACTTCTCTCTGATGCTCTGCTGTTGGGCCCACTGCTTGCCTGGGCTCCCATACTAACCTTTATGTCCTGCTTTTGAAGCGTGCAACTGTTTTGCACGGCACAGCAATTGCCACATGGCAGCTGCTGAAGCGACAGGGAGAGTGCAGGATTGCAGGACGTGAGTCAAAACACCTCTGCACCAGTGCAAAGTGCACGTTTGGCATGTGCACATGCAAAGCATACCCACAGAACCAGTGGTAACAATTTTTGAAATGCACCACTGCCATAAACCACTAACTGGAGTTTTTACTTGTGTCCTGTCAGTGAAGTGTGGCCTTGCCATGCAATGCAAGGATTTGCATGGATTTTTAGTAAATGCCATTGTTTATTTTAAAGGAAAACCCAAATGCACTCAACCCCGAATGCATACTTATCACATATTTATGCCCATTTTGATTTTCCTCACACTGACCCATCTATAAACATGTGGAATGATCATGCTTGGGCATGGCAATGTTATCCCCAAAAAGTAATAATTGGGGATTTATTGAGCCATGGTTCTGCAGTGGTTAGAGTGCAGTACTGCAGGCTAATTCTGCTGACTGCCGTCTGCCTGCAATTTGGCAGTTCGATTCTCACCAGGCTCGAGGTTGACTCCGCCTTCCATTTTTCTCAGGTGGATAAAATGAGGACCCAGGTTGTTGGGAGCAGTTGGCTGACTCTGTAAAACTGCTTAGAGGAGGCTGGGAAGCACTGGGAAGTAGTATATAAGTCTAAGTGCTATTGCTATTTCTATTATATATTTATTTCCCAGAGCTGTCAGATTTTTCTTGTATTAGCATCAAGGCAAACCATTCCCCTTCCTTTCAGATTAAACACAAATCCAGTGTTCCTTTGCCAAAGATGTAGGACACAGCTACCCACTTTGACCTTCAAAACCCCAGAGGACTGTTAATGGTGGTAAAGAAAATATATTGCCATCAAGCGATCCCCTGGATTTTTGCAGAAAATTCTGTAACTTTCATGTAAATAAAAGTCTGGCACAATTTATTTATTTATTCATTTGATTTGTCATTTGTTTACAAGTTAATAGGTATAAGTATATTCATAGTTATGAATACATGAAATGGATACATATAAGAAACATAAAAAGAAACAATAGGACAGGGACGGGAGGCACGTGGGTGTGCTTAGGCACGCCCCCTACAAACCTCTTAGGAAAGGGGTGAGGTCAATAGTAGACAGTCTAAGGTTAAAGTTTTTGGGATTTGGGGAAGAAACCACAGAGTCAGGTAGAGTATTCCAGACATTGACCACTCTGTTGCTGAAGTCGTATTTCCTACAATCAAGTTTGGTGCGGTTAACCTTGAGTTTGTATCTCTTGTGTGCTCTTGTATTGTTATGGTTGAAGCTGAAGTATTCATTGACAGGTAAGTCATTGCAATGAATGTTTTTATATGCCATACTTAGATCAGACCAAAGATGGCATAATTCAAGGTTTTCTAGGTCTAAAATTTAAAGTCTGGTGGCATAAATATATATACAACGACCTTGACAACTTTAAGAAGCATGGACTTCGGCTCCCAAAATACTGGGAATTGAAGTCCACACATATTAAAGTTTCCAAGACTTAGAAACACTGCTCCAGAGTAACTCTTTTCCCTTTCTCATTTTGTTTCAATAGGATGTCCTGATCCAAATGATTGTGGACTGTCTATCTTCATTTGTGCTTTTGAATTAAAATGAATGGAATGCACAAGGCCTACAAGGAACTGTCCAACTTATGATGTCTATCAAAGCAACAGCCCAAATGGCAACTATTTTTCACTCTAATCTTGTATCTTTTGGGGATGATCACCAAAAAGATCATATTTTATCTTTCTGGTGATGATGAGACATGGTGGTGCAGTGGTTAGAATGCAACATGGCAGGCTAATTCTGCTCTCTTCCAGGAGTTCGATCCTGACTGGCTCAAGGTTGATTCAGCCTTCCATCCTTCTAAGGTTGGTAAAATGAGGATTCAGATGGTTGGGGGCCAAATGCTGACTCTATAAACTGTTTAGAGAGGGCTGTAAATCAGTATGAAGCGGTATATAAGTCTAAGTGCTATTGCTATCATGAACCATGTCCCCTCGTCTATGATCCCTACTGGGATAAGAACTGGAACAAGCTCCAGGAGATGCATGTATCCAGTTCCTTCTTCTATTTATCTTCCAGCAGCTCATCAACTCTATCTTTCTCTTGTGCTGAGTATAGTAAGCAGACATTTTCTTTTGAGACCATTCTTCCAGATGAATTCCTTTGACAGCTTTGATGTGCAGATCTTCTGATGAGTTATGATATAAAAGAAGAGCTTTACAGAACATGGAAGGACTTAGGCTGAATCAAAGGAATTATGTGGGGAGGTCCAGATAAGGGCTCTCTCACTTGATGCTATTGGTTCTTCAGTGACAATGGATATTACAGTAGAAATATTTTTTCTCCCCTGAGGACTCCTTGCCATTTAGATTACACTGAATCCTGATAGCTGTCTACAAACTCCTGAGAAGCAAAGAGCATGAAATGTTGCTCTCTAACAATTGCTTGAGGCTAGCAGTAAGTTGAGATAATTTTGCAGACAGAAGAGTATCTGAGCTTCAACTCAATCTATTATCTCGGGGATGGGGGGGAACTACAATTCTTCTGAACTGCCTTGGGGATCTTTGTTGTAGACCTTTTGAGATCCACAAATACCTCCACAGCATTGTTTTGATCACACAAAGAAGAACACACATGAGACCAGAGTTCACTACTCTATCCATGCTGGTTATGATGGGAAGATTCAAGAGATTCCCTTAGATGAAGTATCTCTGTATTTGTTCAGAGGTTGTTGTTGAGTTAATCGCTCATGCTACATTCTACAGTCTCTTTTGTTGTATTTGGCATGCAGCCCCCCTATTCCCATCCCTCACAAATTTATCTCAAACAGAAGCTGCCACATCCTACTCTCAAGTTCAAGAGCAAGCAGCCAAGCACATGGAAGCAAGTCATCAACACTCTTCCATCTCTAAAAGAATATGACAACCTTTTCTGTGTTTCCTGCCAATTGAGTTGGGATGCTCCTCAAAGCATTGAGGCAGGACATCTTCTACAAGGCTCCTTTAAAGAAGTCCCACAGTTTTTCCATGTATGCTTGTCCAGACACTGTTTCCGTTGGGACTTTTAATGGAATGAAACAGCTCTGCGAGCATGTTCATACAGAGGTGACCTGAGAAAACCTTGGACGTGGCTACATTGAACATGGAAAAGGTCACTGTCTCACAGTTTGGAGGAACACCCAATGGATGCTTTGTACAGCCCCAGTTTCTAGTGAAATGTGGAATCTGCAATCATCTGGATTCATGGATGGTTCTTAATTCTGCATCAGGTCCATGCTGAAGTTCAAACCACATAGTTGTCCTGTTGAAACAGGAAGCCAAGCTACCTCATTTCCCAATGCGTTGTTTCATCCATGTCAGACTCACAAATGGATGGTTTAATTCAGAACTTGGTAGGCTGTTGAAGGAATAAAAATACAATTTTATACAAAGATGCTTAGAATAGCCCTGTTTTGGAGACCCATATCTAGGACATTGTCTTAATCATGGATATTGGAAGGGACAGTTAATCCTCCAACAATTTGTTGTTGTTTTTGACTCAGGAAAAAGTCAGCTTAACTGCAGACAAATGGAATTTATTTGAGTTTGCGTGGCATTCTCACCCACTTCATGACCCATTTAAACAGGCTGTGTAAACAGAACTGGATTCAATTCAGTGTTCAAAACACATACGATCAGTTCCAATAAAATGATAAATGGAAGATCAGCCAAACAGCGAAAGAAAAGAAACATAAAAACGTAACAATGAGAAGGTATTGTCTGAAACTGTTTGCTTTGTCCATCAATTCATTCTTTTGTTGGTGCTTCAGTGTGTGTGTTTAAGCACGTGTGAGTTTGTGTGTGTGTTTGTGTGTGTGTGTATACACTCAGATCTAGAATACAACAAAAGAGTCAGATCTAGATAATCTTAAAGATAGAAAACCTGGAATTTTATTATGGGGATTTTCCATGAAAAAGAAAAAAGTGGAAGAAGTTGCTGAATTTTATAGGTCGCTAAAATCTTTTTGCAAGTGAAGTCAAATGACTAAAGCAGTGTGCTTAGTTCAAACAACATGATAAACATATAGGTTCATAGCTGCAGAACCTATGAAAAAGGGACATTTCAAAAATAAGATGTTCTAGACTCTTTATTCTTAAAAAAAAAACCTTGCAGAGTAATTTTACATTAATTAAATTCATTTGGGCAGTTGGATTGCTGCAACAGGCATCTCTGGAAACTCCCATTTTATTTGGTTTACTGTTTACTGTTTTCCAGTTCTACCTCCAACTTCTAACCTATGAGCAAAACTCCTCCAGCTATGGAACAAGTTGAAACAGAGCTGGAAGGGACTTTGGAGGTCTTCTCACCCAACTTCTTGCTCAAGGCAGGAGACCTTATACTATCCCAGCCAAATGGTGGTTCAGTCAATTTTTGAAGATCACCAGTGATGGAGCACCCACAACTCCAGGAGATAAGCTGTTCCATTGATTGATTGTTCTCACTGTCCAGAAATTTCTCCTTAGTTCTAGATTGGATCTCCCATTAACAAGCTTCCACCCATTGCTTCTTGTCCTGCCCTCTGGTGCTTTGGAGATTAAGCCAAGCCCATCTTCTCTAAGACAGTTCCTCAAGTACGGAAAGCAGCTTTCATGTCCCCCTGTAATTCTTCTCTTCATTAGGTTGGACGTACCAAGCTCCCTCAACCATTCATCCTATGATTTAGCCTCCAACATGAGGAAATTATTCTCCAGATGTTGATGACTTACAATTCAAAATGTTCTTTACTATTGGTTGTCCTACATCACCTGGGAGCAGAACAATATCAATGAATATATGACTACACAATTCAAATGAAATAGCTTATTTTGATTTTATTTTTATTTATTTATTATTTGATTTGATTTGTCAATCACTTACAAGATAATAGGTATAAGTATAAACATGAATAAGAATACAGGAAACAGGTACGAATAAATGGGGACAATAGGACAGGGACAGTAGGCATGATTGTGTATCATCCAAAACTAAGGTACTGATCTTGTCCACCCATCAATTCATTAATTCTATTTTTTTTCCCTGTTCAAAACTATGTTACTTCTATTACAAACATCTTGTGAAATTGTCTATAACCCAGTCTTGTGAGCTTCCTTTCTCCTTCTCCCTCTCCCTTGCTTTCCAAAATTGTTTTCTATAGCCAGTGGTAAGACTCTGGATTGTTTCTTTCTTTGATGTGTGCATGTAAAACATGCCATAGAAGTGAGGTGGTTACTAAAAGATGTATTTTGAGGTCACTGCGGTGACCACTTATCATTTTTGGAGCTTCTGGGCTCTGTGTCCACTGCACAGATGACATTTTTATAGCAGCATATGAGACTGGAAATAGACACTATCAAAAAAACAGCTGACAATATGATCTGAGGTCGGGTAGAAGACGTGGAATGATCAGGTTGGAATGACTCCGTAAATATTTTTTAAATGTTTTTGTTCTAATTCAGCTTTGTTCTGAATCTGGGAATGAGAACAGACTTTGAAAAAGCGTCTTTGGATAAGTGCTGTTTATGTGAAAGTTATAAACATTTCATCCTTGTATCTAATCTTGATAAAAGTCATGTTAGCCTTCTTAGGGAGTTTTCTGATCTGGTCTAACTAGTAGGGCTGACACATGAAAAACATGTTTTAACAAATAAGCTAGCAACTTTCTCTGACTTCACATATGTTTTGAATCAGGATGAATTATAACATTGCGTGTCATGGCTAGGTTTTTTTTTAAAAAAAAACAAAATAAAAATACCAACATGATAAATTTTCTAACCTGTCACTCCTTGAAGGAATGAGTTAGACTTTTTAATACTTCCTGCATTCATGTCGTGACATTTAACTCTTGCAAAATACCTTGAATCATAAATTAACTAAATGAATCACCCAAAGGATTATTATTATTATTGTGCTTATTGTGTTGTGTGAATGCATCTACTAGTTCCAACAGAAGAGAATATTTATAGCTTAGGGTTAAACAGTAGGGTCCTGGGTGCTTGCTGAGTTTGGTGGTTTTTTGCAGACATTTCATGTCCCAACTAGGTAATATCTTCAGGGCACCTGGTTGAGTACGGAAACATCTGCAAGAAAACCACCAAGCTCAGGGAGCATCAAGGCATCTACATCTTCTGCCTCTTGAATTGGTGAGTTTTGCAAAGAAAAAGAGAATTGGAATTCTCCAGCAAGATTTGGATTTAGCAGAGTATAAATGTGGGAATAACACCAAGCCCATACTTACAACCTAATTCCTCCAGCAGTTTTTTCCCTTTTTCTGCATTTTATTATAGAGGAATTTGGAAAAATTGTAAGTGTTTCTTTGCCTTCTCTTCCTGTTTCACAGTTTAATCCCTTTTACATCTGTGTTGGATTTTTGCAAAAGCAAGGAAGAATAGACTTGTATTCCTCTATAGCATTCAGAAACAAAGTTTGGATGCCAGTAGTGCAGTACCTGTGCAGTCCCAAAAGTTGTTTTCCAGTTCAACAAATTAAGAAAGAAGGAAAAACATCCGTTCAACAAAGACAAAGTGATTTAAAGAGAAACGTTTCATCTTTTGAATGTTTGCATGTATTATCTCAGCAATATTTGCAAATTCGAAGTGTGGTTGCTGAAAGAAGAATGTGTGCGTTTATGCCTCACCAAAACCAGAACAAAAATTAAAATCATCTTCAGAAAAAAGAAAAGATGTAGTAAACCACTGGTATAACATTTGCAGGCAACTAATTTATATGTCACACTGCAAATGTGGAAACAATAACTATTAACTGAAGTTGAAATGGGATAAAATTATTATGGGGAGAAATCTGAAGCCTACCTAGATTTGATGGGTTTATGGGCAACTTTCTGGATTTTGCCTTTGTAAGATTCTCATTTTTAAAAAACCAAAGTCTTATTTGAGTAGTGTCTTTAATGGACAATGTGCTTAATCTTGCTTGGATGCCATATGTTTTCCGAATGGTTTATAAGCTAACCTTGTATATCTACATTTACCTCTATATCTACACATATCAGAATAGGCTAGCACTGATGATGTTACCTAGTTGAATAATGAAAAGTCTGCAGGAAACAACCAAGCTCAGAGGGCACCAAGGACCCGCCCGAATAGGCTGTATTTGACATAATAGCCTAATTTACACTGAATTTTAAACTGTAATAATCATGCATGCTAATAACTCAATGCAATCCATTGGATGGATGTCTGAAGTGGAACATACATGCTAAACCACATTAAAAATCATCATGGGGTTGGTTGAGTTTTGATGAATGAATGTTGTGGTTTCCAAGCCACGTTGTATTGTTAGTATGATATGTGAACCCAAATCATTAAGGTGTATTCAACAAGTTTGTTAAATTGTTATTGTTATTGTCATTGTTAAATTATTTTAATAAAGTAGTCTATATATGAATCTATCTGGAGGACCAGAGGTGTAATTTTGAAATACAAGAATTATTATTGGGCCATCCAGAAGCGACTTTTCTGACAGCTGCCCAAATTGTCTTGATTTCTATAGATGAAACCCTAAAAAACTAACCTTTCTAACCGTGGTTAATACATCATATTTGGGGAAAGCTTCCTTGATTTCTGGAGAGAGAGAGAGACTCTCATGGGGAAATCATAGCACTGTTCGGTTTGCCAAAGGAACCAAAGGCAGAAAATAACGTTTTGATGTAGGCGCCAACAGTTCAAAACCGATTTGGACTAAGTGAAATTGCTCTTAAGTGAAAAAGACCAAGCTTAATGTAATAACTTGAGTGTCTTAATGATACAGAAGCTCTGACATGGTTCCAATTATCGGCCTTTTTAACTTGACCATCTTTCCAGAGGAGGTGACAGATAATAGAAAGAAATCCGATGTGTTAAAAATATACTTAGTTTTAATGGCAGGGAGACACTTAACTTGTCAGCCAACCAATTATTAATCAGTTTAATGGGCTTTCTCTCATCCTCCCCATCCTGTGGACAATTGATTTAATTTATGTCTAATGCATACTGAGTAAGGTTTTTTTTTTTTTACATGCTGTGGGATCCTAAATACAAATGAGAATTGAAAAAAAGAAATAACCCAAGAGTGACCATAGCAATATATCACCAAGGAGTTGGCTACTGTCAAGATTCAAGGGGTTTAGGGTTAGGCTTATGGTTTCTGGTCTACAAATGGTCATTTAGGAGAACTAGGGGCCCATTTGTAGCTTAGCATGGCCAAGAGTCAATAACTAGAACATTAAAGCAAGGTCCCAGAAATGAGAGATGGCTACCATATGTTAGGTGGGACATAAGTCAACTATTAATATGGATCTACCATGATTGAGAATGTTTACAGCTCTAGTTAGAAATTCCAAGGATCGATCTGAGTCTTCTGGGGGCAACATATGTGTTTTACTCATTAAGTTGCAGCCAATCTTAGAGGCAGAGGCAGACAGAACAACAGAGCTGGAAGGGAAATTGGAGGTCTTCTAGTCCAACCCCCTGATACCATTTCACACAGATGGCTGTCCAATCTCTTCTTAAAAGCCTCCAGTGTTGGAGCACCCACAGCTTCTGGAGTCAAGTCTTTCCATTGGTCAATTGTTCTATCAGGAAATTCCTCCTTAGATCTAAGTTGCTTCTTGGTTAGTTTCCATCAGTTGCTTCTTGTCCTGCCTTCAGGTGTTTTGGAGAATAGCTAGACTCCCTCTTCTTTGGGGCAGCCCCTTAGATGTTGAAAGACTGCTATCATATCATCCCTAGTCTTTTCATTAGACTAGACATACCAATTCCTGCAATGAGTTTTCATATGTTTTAGCTTCCAGTTCCCTAATCATATTTGTTGGTCTTTTCTGCATCCTTTCTTTCTAGATTTCAGGTGTGTGTGTGTGTGTGTGTGTGTAAAAAGACAGTAGATCCAAATATAATGGCCATTCAACAGCAACTACTACAACTGTGAGGTAGCTGAAGGTCGTTACAAGAGGTTTTTTTAATATCAGGATTTTTTTTTTGAAATCCTGAACCTTAAACACAAACTCTATTTTAATGTGCATCAAGCCATAATTTAATTCCAAGTGGACCTTTTTTTTCATATTTTTTATTTTATTTTAAGACAAACACACACAGAGAATACACACACACAAAACATAAAACCATCTTCCATTTTGTACATACAGTGTGCCGGTTGGTTGAGAATCCTTTGTGCGATCCTTTCACAATCATTGTTCACAATTTATATCAATCTCATATTGTCAAACTAACATATGCTTATCTACTTATCAATTATTAATTATCTTGCTATTTATTCCATCAATATTATATTATGCTGTCATCCAATGGTTATATATGTCTACATTATATTTTGTATCAGTCTATTAAACTTCTATAATAAAATTATCTATTCTGTTACCTTACCATGTCTTTTTATCCAAGCATTGATAAAACAGATCCCATATCATATAAAATTGCTTGTCTTCTTGTTCTCTTATTTCAAATGTCAGTTTACTCATTTCAGCACAGTCCATAATTTTTAATAACTTCCTCCTGCATAGGTATTTTGTCATTTTTCCAGTTCTTCACGAGTACAATTCTAGCCGCTGTTAAAACATTTACAATCAAATATTTCAATTCTTTATTGTATATGTCCGGTATGACTCCCAATAAAAAGATCTCTGGTTTAAAGTCTATACGTTGTTTTATCATTTTTTCCAACCATGTGTGGATTTTAGTCCAATATTTCTTTGCATCCGAACATGTCCACCACATATGGTAATACGAACCAGGTATCAAGCGGACCTTTTTAATGCACATGAATACATGTAAATCTCTGTCATTTGAAGATTTTTTTTGTGACAGTCTCTATTTTTTTTAAATGGGAGGGAAGAACCAGATCAAACCACCTTTGAAAAAAAGCATTCTAGGTTTCCAGATAACATTCTGTGTGTTCATGAGAAATTCATTTCAAGTAGGACAAATAAGTTCTTTAGTAATACCCAGGAGTCATAATGTCTGTGCCATAACGAAGCCTTCTAAATTACAGCCTACACTAATTAGATCAGCCATTGCTGCATTCCTGTCTCTGAAACAATTTGCTCTAAGTAGTAGTTACCTTTAATGACAAGGCACATAACCGAAAATGTCAGCAACTTTTTCAATTCGTCATGACTGATTAGAAGGAATCGGTTGTGTCCCCCATACACTATAGCCGCATTGTTGCATCCAAAATGGGGCTGATCTTCCCATCACAAAGGACCAAAGGGTTTGTGGGGGTCTAAAATGCACAATATTTATTTTATTTGTGTTAAACTTATAGGCCGCCCATTTCCCTGAGAAGTGATTCTGGACAGCAGATTCATTTCCCAGATGTAACTGTTCCTTCTTCGTGCCATATTTAAGTAGTCCCATTCGTATTTTTCTCTTTAACTTTAATTTTCACATTCCCTTGAATGCATCTGAAAGGAATTTCCTTTTAGGTCATCAACAGTCTCTTTGCTTTTCTTCCAGTAACGTTTCATGTCTGTCCTTCTTTCTTTCTTTCTTTCTTTCTTTCTTTCTTTCTTTCTTTCTTTCTTTCTTTCTTTCTTTCTTTCTTTCCTTCCTTCCTTCCTTCCTTTGCTCTTTTCCTTCCTTCCTTTTTCTCCTTCTTACCTACCTATCTTTCCTTTCTTTCCTTCCTTCCTCATTCTTCTTTCCTTCTTACCTAGTTTCCCCTTCCTTCCTTCTCTCTTTTCCTCCCTCCCTCCCTCATTCTCCTTCCTTCCTTCCTGACAAGTCTTTGATTAGTTATCTCATTTTAGCTTTTAATCTACCATGTATGTTGCAGATGGTATGAAGTTTTTTGATAGCTCACACCCTTCTAAATCTGAAATAATAAACCCATCACTGAAATAACATTCAATAGTTCTATTCAGTTTTAGCCAAGAAAATTCCTCCCCCTCCAAATTTATCATAATTTAATGCATACCTCAAATCAGTTTGGCACTCCTGGATGATAAAGCCAAATTCTTATTCACAGAAATAGGAATACATTTATAACTGCAACAGTGATTTATTAAATCCCTGCCTCTTGTTTATAAGATTAGCAACTGAAGTTAACCAGGCTGCTTTTAACTTGGCAAATAACGGAAGCAATGCTTGGCAGAGGATGCAGCCAGATGAATCATCTGATGGATGGAAGAGTACAACCACTTCTGTACATGACATCTTTCCACCTATTGTTTTGGCTGGTGGTTCCAGATCTGCTAGAACAGGTTGTGTCATGTCACGGGGCACTGAAATGTGCAGGAGTAGAAAATAATTTCAAACCTAGTACATCTTAGCCCCTTGAGTCTTTCCAGGGAGATACTTCAGGAGATCTTGGCTGAAGTTTTCCAAAGCCAAAATTTGGAGGAGTTTCTGCTGCTGGACTCCCACGCTCTTCTGAATGGACAGGAATCAAGTTGACTGATCGCAGACATGGACTTCCCTGCAGGTAAGAATTTTCAGGTAATCTGCGTATTTTGCTCTGCTAATTGTTTTGCCAACTGTAGGGGCCAGCGCTTATCTCTGTTTCAAGCCCATTGAACCAGCACTGTGATGACCTGGGGCATGCCACAAAAGCAACAAAATCACAAAAGTAGGTAAAGTCCCTTTAATACCTCCAGCTTGGCCCCCAATGTCCAGTTATCATCGGTTGAAGAAAAAAACTCTCCCAAGAATTGTTTTTAAAGGAAAGAAATTCAGTTCAAACCCAAAGTACAAAAAGGTTATAAATAAAAACCAACACAAACCACATTGCAGCAATTAACGAGACAGGGCAGGATAAGGAATTTAAGATGTCAAAAGATAGCGAAACACACACAGTTGGGAAGACACCAGAACCTAGATAAGACTTGACAAACCAAAATAATTCTCGCTTTGCTTCCAGCAAGGAGCTGTGTGCAAACACCCTTTTAAAATCCTGTTTTCCCAGCTGCAACTAATGAAGGGAATCAGGGCCCTTTTCTCCCCCATAACCCATGTTGCTCCCTTATCTGTCTCTCCCTGTATCCTCCCTGTAGGATGAAGAGGGGGTGGGCCTAGGTCTTCCTCTGAATGCCCAGCCGGACTGTGCTCTTCCCCCATTTCCTCCACAGCCACCAGAGCTACACTCTCACTCCCTATCAGCTGTTCGACCTCTCCCTTGGAATCAGATTCCAACAGGGGCATGACCCAGCATTTTCTGAAGGTTTTTCTGTGGTCATGTGGCCAGTGTGACATCACAGAACACTGTCACCTTCCCACCAAAGTGGTGCCTATTTATCTACCTATATTTGCATGCTTTCAAACTGTCAAGTTGAGAGGAGCTTAGATGAAAACGGGAACTCACCCATGATGGGGTCTTGAACCTGGGCTGTTGGCTTTCCAGCTGACAAGCTCAGGGTCTTAACCGCTGAACCACCATGTTGCTCATTCAGGATGGTACCAAGCACACAAATAAGATTCCTTATGGATTCACGACTGAACATTGGGATGCAGAGAGAGAAGTGATGACATGGGTTATTCATTAGACACATAGAACCACCTATCTGTCAAGCTTGAGTTGACAACAAAAGGGGAAAACTTTTGGATGATAAGAACTAAGATGATCTTTTTTGAATAAGGAATGGAATAATATTATGTGATAAAACTTGTAAATATGATGGGTATTAGAAAATGTGTGTAAGTAATATAGAAATTAAATAAGAATATAGATAATATTGTAAAACAAGGCATGAGAATATTTAAAGAAAAATGAAAGAAGCTATAATATGAAATAAAATTGGATAAAATGAGAGTAATGATTATAGAAATTGAATAAGAATACTGACAATATTGTAGAAATACATGGGAATATTTAAAGAAAAATAGAACAAGTAATAATATGATATGAAGTTGGATACAAAAGCTGAATACATAATCATGGTCATGTTTGTATTGAAATGTCAAAATCTGGAACCACATTTTTCACCTAAAGAGGTGTTTTCTGAAATATAAAAATATAAAAATATTTACCACCACCACCACCTATCTCATTTGGTGGGGGAGGGGGATAATTAAAACAAAGCATCAATGTAATTTAAGCCTTAAAAGTTTGAAAAACTCTAATAATAAAAAGACAGAGAAGAGGGCAACCAGGTAATGCCACTGAATAGGATGTGTCCTTCCATGGGATCTGCAGGCCTGATGACCAAATCAGATATTGAGGGTCTTCTGGAAATCCAACAGAGTTGGGACCAACTCATCTGGAAGAAAAGGTGTTCCGTAGGGTAGGGACCATGGGGAGAAAAGACTCATCTCTTGTGTCCTGTCAGATGGAGCTTCTTAGTAGGTGGGATCCATAATATGTCTCTCCTGCTGGATCTGGTGGGATGGGTGGATGTAACCATGGAGAGGAGTTATTCCAAATAACCAGGTCCCATATCATGCAGGACTCAGAAGCCAACTGATGACCAATGCAACTTGAAAAGCAAAAGTGAAATGTGTGCCATTCTTGGGGCACAGGGAACTATCTGCACTGGCATATTTCACACCGCTTCCAGGTAGTCTCCTAGGGCAGCCCCACGTGGTGTGCCTTATACAGTACTCCACTCAGGAGGTGATTAGGGTGTAAGTGGCTGAGAGTAGGCAAGTTAGCTTCATTGAAATTTAAAGTGGATACCACTGATTCGAAATACAGGTGAATGGTCCAAGAGAATGTTTTTATGCGGATGTACTAAATATTAGTGGATTAGCAGATGTTCAGATATTCCAAATTCCAGCATGGAAAATTCTCCAAAGTGCATCTTTGATGCACAAAACACCTTTTGGGGGAGGGGGGGAATGGTGGCTTTGGATTGGGGGAAGAGATGCTGGGAGGAAAATCTCTGAAAAGAGCCTTATGCTGTAGATTTTATTTTAAGAGTACTTCCCTGCCCCCACCCCCCAAGTCCATTCTTCTTCCTGATTGATCCATTCCTGTGGAGACCACAGTGAAACAAAGCAATAGGAAACAGAGAACAAATGAAAGACAATATGCAATATATTCTCAAGATGCAGTGCATTCTCTAGGCTGTCTGATGGAAGAAAGGCTGAAATTTTATGAATGTTTCCTCTTTTCTTTTTGAGACCAAGTAAGATGAAAGAGAGAAGGAGAGAGAGAGAGAGAGGGACAGATAGACAAAGAAAGAGAGAGAGAGAGATAAAGAAAGAATGAAAGAGAGGAAGGAAGGAGAAAGAAAGAAAAAAGAATGAAAGAGAGGGAAGAAAGAAGGGAAGGAAGGAAGGAGAAAAAATGAAAGAAAAGAAAAGAAAGATGAAAGAATGGCACTGTCAAGCTGTTTCTTAGGGTAAGAAAACCTCTGTTGTCTAGATCTGCCAAGGGTTCTGATTGAATATCCTTTGAAGTTAGGATAGCTATAATTTAAAGCAACAGTTACCATATTTTCATCTCTCACATGACAGCCCTTTACTGTTTAAAAGAAAAAAGAAAAAACGTAAAACCTCCTGAAAAATAATCATGACTAGGCTTTAAGATTTGAGAAAGACCTTTAGAGGTTCTGCCTCTAATTGCCATCATATGTAGCTAATATTGCAAACATAACTGGCTAATGAGAAGGTTACTCTACAATATTTCTTGACAGACTAAAGGTAAATTAAAAACGAGGTGCACTGAAGTGCCCTTTTGGGGCTCCTGCGTTGACACAAATCTTTTGAAAAAAGGTGTTTCTAATTACCGTCATTTTCCTTCCCCCAAAATCGTGATTCTTCAGGCCTTGGCATCAGAAAAACATAAATTACAAGAGAAAACGGCAGCGTGGAGGTTCCAGAAAGTTCTGGATTGTGAAATTCATCGGTTATCACTTCTTGCACAGTGCGATTTTGTCCTGTCTGATGTGTATTGTCTCCAGGTCTGTTTGTGTGGCATTGGAAGCTCCCAAATTTGTCTTCCCAACAAGCTCATTGGAATGGTGAGTTCCGCATCGCTGGATGTTTTGAAGAAAAAAACAGACAACCCTTTATCCAGTATGGAATAAGGATTCCTACTATGGGTGGGAGTTTGGATTCAAAGATCTCCAAGTTCCCCCCAGCCCTAAGAGTCTATGATTCTATGATTGGTTCTATGACTGAATCTAGGATTCCAGGATTCTGGGATTCCAAGATTGATTCTAGGATTGAATCTAGGATTTCATGATTGATTCTAGGATTGAATCTGGGATTTCATGATTGATTCTAGGATTGAATCTGGGATTTCATGATTGATTCTAGGATTGAATCTAGGATTTCATGATTGATTCTAGGATTGAATCTAGGATTTCATGATTGATTCTAGGATTGAATCTGGGATTTCATGATTGATTCTAGGATTGAATCTAGGATTTCATGATTGATTCTAGGATTGAATCTAGGAGTCCATGATTCTAGGTTTCTAGAATTCTATTCCAGATCTATTCCAGGACCAGTTGGAGAATTTAGTGATTCAGTGGTTATCTGTCCCCTCTCCCAGTCCACAAATATACAATCTTCATACAGCCATACCTTTGCCCCAAAATGGGAACCGTGATTGAAGGCGGAAGAAGAGCAGGCTCTTCTCTTGGCAAGGAGGTTGAACATTCATAAGAATATAAATCATGGAGTCATTCTTCAGATGCTTGTCGAGGGCTGGTTTAAGTTAATTACCCCAAAATGCCTGCATACCCAAGCTACTTTTTTTTTTCTCTCTTTCTCTAAAAGCCTGTCTCATTAGACTGAAAATGTCTTTATAGCATAATTAGATTTTTATTTAACTGGTGAATAATGTTTATGTATGCATGTAAGTTTTAACACTTCCCAGAATCTTAAGAGGCCACACGAATCAGCTCAGAGTTGCTCCAGGACAAGAGCTGCGGAGACTTGTCTCATTGTGTTTTGTCAGTAAAGATGCAGCCTTGTGGCAATTTGGCAGGCTCCTTCAACTTCTCTGCATTCAAGAAATTCTGCAATTAATGCATTAGCTAATGGTCCTTGGCTGAAGTCATCCCAGCTCCCTGTTCCATAACTACAAACAGTCTGCCTTGGTTATATTTTACATTGCTATTTTCTCTGCCTAAGAACTCCTGCACAGAAATTGCACAATGGATTATCACCATCCCTTCAGAAATTGGGACGATCACAAATTTCCCATTACTGTCCCACGAACAAGAGGCCCAAAGGTGCTTTTCCAAAAGGCAACTGGACTTTCCTGGGTTTTTTTTTTTCCTCTTGAAAATGTTTCTCTTCTCTTCCAAGAAGCTCCTTCAGTAAGAACTGAAGGGGGGGGGCAATGAATAAAAGCCCACTTGTCTTTTGAAAAAGCACCTTTGGAACAACCCTTTCCTGGATGATTGAGAATCTCCATAGACATTAACAAGACAGGGCTTCCAAAGTAGATGGAACAGTCAAAGATGAAGAGGTAGCCTCAAAAGCATCAGAGTATTTCTTCTCGGATGTCCATTTGTCTGGACTGGCATGGGATCTACCCAGGGGTGGGATGCTACTGGTTCGGCCTGGTTCTATAGAACTGGTAACTCTGAAGAGCAGCAGACACGGAACCGGTTCAGTATGATAGCCTTTTGGCCGTCTGTTTGACCCGCCTGCCCACCCAGGATCTTGGCTATCCTTTATTTCCTGTTTTTTCAACCTCAGCAGCTTTGTGTGGCACGGCTGAGGGTTGAAAAAGTAGCAGAGAAGAGGATTTTCAAACCCTGCACACCTGCGTGCAGCGCTTGTCAGCTGGGCGGCACAGCTGATGTTTTTTTGCAATTGTTTTTCATGCGTGCAAAACGCACTCTGACCAAACCTGTAGTAATACTGGTTGAACCCCTGGATCTACCTGCTTGAGCAGGAGGCTGGACTAGAAGATCTCAAGGGACCCCTCCAACTTTCTTCTTCTGTTAAATGATTCAGGTGGACCCAACTCTCCCTACAAGGTTCCTCCTTCCCTTTCAAATGGATCAGTTGCAAGAATCTTGGTCGGGCTAGGGCCAGGTGGAGGCCCTAAATGAAACAAAACAAAACAAAACAAAAACTCCTTCTGGGACAAATCTCCCCCATTTTTGTTCAGATCCATCTCGCCGAGCAGCTGAGGTGGCAGCCTGTCAAGGCCTTGTCCTGCCTTTGGAAAGCAACAACTCGCTATGAGGTCAGTCGCAGGAGGAAAGCCAAACATGGAAGCCCTTCCCTCTTGGCAATCCGCGCTTGGCTCTGTCAAAAGCTGGATTGTTTTCTTTCCCAGCCCTCCCTTCCTCTCGAAACTGTCTGCAAAGAATTCCAAACGTGAGACCTTTCACTTCAGGGCCCAGACCTTATCAAGGAGGATCTCAGCCTTCCTGGCCCGAAGGGTTGACTTACTGCATCAAGCTGTTGCCGGAGACCCCACCTGCAAACCAGAGCTGGTGCACAGAAGCGCTCTAGGGCCTTCACCTGTGGAAGTTGGCAAAGGAGGGCCCTTCCTTCCCATGAACGACACAAACAAGCCCAAATCGAGGCTCTGGGCAGGATTTCAACATCCCCAGAGAAGCACGTAAACTTCATCCTGACTCGTAGGTCCTGAAGCTCACCTGCTTGTTCCCGTCCGCTATCTTAAAAAGTTCAAACATACCAATTCTTTCTGTCTTGGTGCCCCTTCCTTGATGTTCTCCCCTAGAAATTAAGTCTGTGCCGATTCCTACGGTAATCCAGCAGGAGATGCTGAAAGGACAGGAGCTCCTCGACCATGATGAAGTCCAACATTTCTGTTGTTAAGTGAGCTACGCCCCATTTTACGACCTTTCTTCTTGCCACTCTTGTTAAGTGAATCTCCTCAGCCATTAAGGCTCCAAAATGGCTTCTCCATTGATGTTGTTTGTCAGAAGGTCACGAAAGGGGATCATGTGACCATGGGACACTGCTACCGTCATAAATACGAGTCAGTTGCCAAGCGTCTGAATTTTGAACGCATGACCACGGGGAGGCTGCAATGGTCGTAAATGTGAAAATGATCATAAGTCGCTTTTTTCACTGCTGTTGTAATTTCAAAGGGTCATTAAATGAACCGTTGTAAGTCCAAGACTATCTGTATTTTCATTCTCTCAGGCATGCAAGTTCTTCAACAGTTCAAATCCCTGTTTGCTGGATTTTAATAAATATTAACCTGGTTAATATATGCTTTATATTAAATATACATGTGCAACAGATACTATGAATGTATATGTCACCACAACACAATGGTTATATGACAAATACTTGAAATAAGTTAAATATTATTTTTTTCCCCTTCCTTTTTCTCCTCCTTTGAATGCTTACAAAAAAAAAATGATTTGGGAAATTTCAAAAACTTTCCCTTCTTTTTTCAGAGTTGTAATATAAATTCTTTTTCCCCTTTATCCTAACTTTTGGCTCATCACCCTGTCATTTAAACCTTTCTAGCTGTTTGTTGGGGGCTCTGTGGCCTTCTCTACAGATTTTTTTAAAAAAGAATTTAGCTACATCCACTGGTTCCTTTTCATCAGGAAGGCTGAATGTCGTCTTTTTCACAGGCTGCTCCAAGATTCCGAATGGCTGCGCTAAATAATAGATGGAGGTGTGGAAAAAAATAATCGTTCTGTTTACTTGGTTTTACCTGGGCTGCAAAGAGGAAAAAATAGCCAAGTGTTTATCTGAAGGAAGCCTCAATGGGTCAATTTCATTGGCTCATGCATAAATCATTCACTTTTCTTTCAGGCAAAATTATGTTAAAAATTCCACTTTCCCCCCTCAGAATTTATCACACAGTTCCATCATTAAAAACAAAATATCAGGAAGCAAACTGTCATGGGTTAGCATGGAAGGAAGTACAGATAATTCTCAACTTACAGCCATGGAGGCTTTCAAGAAGAGATTGGACAGCTATTTTTCTGAAATGGTATAGTATAAGGTCTCCTGCTTGAGCAGGGGTTGGAATAGAAGATCTCCAAGACCCCTTCTGGCTAGATTCTGATTGATTCTGATTGGTTTTGCTCTTGCTTGGATTACTTTGAAGCCATCATAAAACAAATGTGGCAATCATTGGATTCTTCAGAGATGGAACAGAATAGAGAGTTGACAGGAGTAGAGGAATAGAGTAGAGTAGAGTGTAGAGGAGAGGAGACGAATAGAATAGAGTAGAGGAATAGAATATAATAGAATAGATATAGATATAGAACAGATATAGAATAGAATGTAAATAGAATAGAAATAGAATAGAATAGAAATAGAATAGAATAGAATAGGAGAATGCAGAATACAGAATACAGAATAGAATAAGGAATAGAGTAGAAAATAGAATAGAATAGAATAGAATAGAACAGAACAGCACAGAACAGAACAGAATAGAATAGAATAGAATAGAATAGAACAGGAGGAGAATAGAATAGAATAGCATAGGATAGAATAGAATAGAATAGAATAGAATAGAAGAATGGAGTGGAGTGGAGTGGAGTGGAGTAGAGTAGAGTAGTGTAGAGTAGTGTAGAGTAGTGTAGAGTGGAATGGAATAGAATAGAATAGAATAGAATAGAACAGAACAGAACAGAACAGAACCTTGAAGGAACCAAAAAGTTCCAGTGATGAAGCACCTATAACTTCTAGGGGCAAGCAGGTTAATTGTTCTCCCTGTTAGGAAGTTTCTACTCAGTTCCAAGTTGCTTCTCTCTTTGATTAGTTTCATCATCAAATCATTCCTCTTATTGACTAGTAGGTCATTCAGATGGAAGAGAAAGGATCCATTGTCTCTCCCAACCTTCCCGTTCTTTATCATGTCCTTCACCTGAGCTGTTTTGATTAAAAATAGAATTTAATTTTGAGGTGGCAGCAAGCTGGCGTAGAACATCCGGGAATTGTAAACTCATCTTTGCAAGCTGGCCCTACTGACATGCATTTCCATCGTTTCCCAAAATAATGAGGAATTCAAATGACTCTGAATCCTATCCCTTTCCTTGACCTAATTGATCGGAGCTTTGCACCCCTGGAGTGCTTTGCATAGCCAGCTGAGACAGCGGGAAGATTTCCAGGCTGATTGATTGACATATTTTATTTCTAACTTTAAGCTTAATCATGGGGGGAAGAAATGATTCATTTACACTTTACAGATTTTTGGAATTTGACACAACAGGAACCAGTCTTGCAAGTGCTTTTCACCGAACCAGACAAAGCTCCTTTGGTACAAAGTGGCAAATATAGATATTAGAACTCAATGTTAAATTGAGTTTATTGACTTATTGAATCTGTTGGGGAAGGATAAATGAAAAGAGATTAAAGGAGCAGCCAAAATCTCTTCCCATTATGAGAGTCCAAGAGATCTGCCAGGTGTCTCTAAAACACAATGTTCTGACCAACAGCTTCCCCAACAGCACGAAGTCAACTCCTCATCCCGATAAACCCCTTTTATTTAGTTTACAGTGAATTCCAAGAATCAACAGTCTGTCAAGATAGATCCCAGCTACGGACCTTCATCAGGCTTGGAGAGTTGCCAGGCTGATATCTTTCAGATGCCACACTGTAGCAGACAATACTTGGCAAGAATGCAGGAACAGATCTTCACCCAAATGAACTAATGGTCACCTGCAAAACCCCACTCCCTTTTTCCTCCTCTTTTATCCATTCTCTGTTCACACTTTACTCCCAAGTCGACCGTTGTTCCTTAGCTGTTTCCTTCTTCTAGCAGCTCTGTGCATGCGCACACTGGGAACAGGCTCCAGATGCTCTTCTGCCCCACTGACCTCCAACTCTGAAGGCAGCTGATAACTGTCAGATGGCCCTGGCCCCATCTCTGCCTCTGATGCAGAGTCCTCATCAGAGCCTTCCCCAGACTCCAGGACTGGCCCATGTTCCTCCCCAACCACCTCACTGTCTGAGTCCGCTGCCAAATCTGCTGGCGGGCCACAAAACATAACATTAAAACTTCTGGAAGTTTATCTGAGCAAACCTTATATGCATTTTATTGCATCAAATATATCCAATGTTCCTCCTCACTGCTATCCAGCCCTGAAACTGATGAAATTAAAGGGGGAAAAACAGATTGTGTACAGAATGGATTGATTTCTGATAGGCTTCTAAAATGGTCTAAAACAATAAGGTTTTCAAATAAAATTCATTGTTTGGTAAAAGTTACCAAAATGTCTGATTTTTGGGTTCCACAGGCTGGTCTAAGCAATGGTGAATGGCCCTAAAATATGTCTTTCTGTAGCTGACTTGCTGTGAAGATTTTAGCTACAGCTTTGCTTCCCAATTAGTGGTAACAGTTTTTTAAACAATTATTATTTATTAGAATTTTATTCTGCCTTCATTACTTTGTAAGTAACTCAAGGTGGCAAGCATATCTAATACACCTTCCTTTAGCTATTTTCCCCCACAACAGCTACCATGTGAGGTGGGTTGTGCTGAGAGAGAATGACTGACCCAAAGTCACCCGGCTGTCTTTCATGCTCAAGGTGGGACTAGAACTCACAGCTCCTGGTGATTGGCTCAAAGTCACTCAGCTGGCATTCATGCCGAAGGAGGAACTAGAATTTGTGGTTTCCTAGTGATTGGATTAAAATCACCCAGCCAACTTTGATGGCTAAGGTGGGCCTGGAACTCACAGCTCCTGGTGATTGGCCCAGCCGGTATTCATGCCTAAGGAGGAACTAGAACTCATGGTCTCCTAGTGATTGGCCCAAAGTCATCCAGCCATCTTTCATGCCCAAGATGGGACTTGAATTCACAGCTCCTGGTGATTGGCCCAAAGTCACCCAGCCAACTTTCATAGCTAAGGCAGGGCTAGAACTCACAGTCTCCTAGTGATTGGCCCAAAGTCACCCAGCCAACTTCATAGCTAAAGCAGGGCTAGAACTCACACTCTCCTAGTGATTGGCCCAAAGTCATCCAACCATCTTTTATGGCCAAGATGGGACTAGAATTCACAGCTCCTGGTTATTGGCCCAAAGTCACCCAGCCAACTTTCATAAGCTAAGGCAGGGCTAGAACTCACAGCTCCTAGTGATTGGCCCAAAGTCATCCAGCCATCTTTCATGCCCAAGATAGGACTAGAATTCACAGCTCCTGGTAATTGGCCCAAAGTTACCCAGCTGGCATTCATACTTAGAGGAACTAGAAGTCACCGTCTCCTGGTTTCCAGACTAACACCTCAAGCATTACACCCAAATGATTACACCCTGCAGGATTCCGTTTTGAGAATAACAGCCTCAGATGATCTTGTCTGTCTGTGCCTAGGAAATCCTGCTTAGTTAGATCTTCATTACCTTAGGATTGAACAGCTCCGGAATGCAATGAACTTTGCGGATATCGTTCCAAATCCCAAGATGAATTAAAAAAACAAAAAAAAGTGGGGGGGGGGGGGCCACAATGTTGGTGTGCCCNGGGGGGGGGGGGGAGCCACAATGTTGGTGTGCCCAACCAGACTCTGCTGCCTTCTTTTGTATGGCTAAGCTAAGCCTGTCCTTTAGCACTTTGCAACCTTATTCTCTGGTGTGCGGGAGAGAGGCTGACACAGAGCATTTAACATTGTTGGGAGCAGAGAGAAAAGGAAGCGAAAGGGGGAGGTTGATGATTCGTCATGAGCCACAAGGACATTCACTTAACATGTGAATAAATAAATGGCAGCCTATCCTAATGGGAATGGCCTCCGTGCACCTTCAAGCAGGAAGAGAGAGGGAAACGTGGCTTAATCTTCCTCATTTATTGAATAGTTAAAGAGGGACTTTGGTGGGCAGCTGCAAATAAAAGCCATTCTCTGCTGGGCTGCGTTCCCCAAAGCACCCCCCTCCCACTTCCCTAAACATTAAATATTTTGCTTATACCGCACCACGGAATGTGACTTTTATTTTTATTTTATTTTATTTATTTCTTTACATTGTTATTTTATTTATTAGTTTGGTTTAGTGTTATTATTTTAATTTATTTTAGATGGTTTTTTAAATTTTATTTTAAAGGGAAAGGTTGACATCTTTGTCATTTAAGAGTAGCTAGAGTTAAAACAGGCAAGGAAAAGCCAGAACTTTCAGATTCGGGATAATGTCAGAGTTCCAGAAAACCTTGACTCCAACAGATAACTCCGAACCAGACATCTTCTCAAAGTTCCCTTTTATTAGAGTAGTATATAATCTGGCACATCTGGCGAATCTGAATTTGAAAGTTCTGGGTTTCCCTCCAATATGTTGTGGTTCACTGGCAGCAGGTGTGGATGGCTGAGATCTCAGAGAGTGAGGGCACAGGTGAGGGGCCTGCGTGGGATGCAGGGATGGGGCCAGGACCATCAGGGAGTGGAGTGCTGCCTTCGGAGATTGTGGAGGTTGGCAGCAATGAGGAAGAGGTTCCCGAGGAGCCTGTGCCCAGTGCGCATACGTGCAGGGCTGCTCAAAGGAAAGAGCAGCTGCAGCAGCACAGGCGACTCGGGAGTAAGGCTACCAGGTCATGGCCCTGCCCTTAAGAGATAAAAGCCAGCTGAGAAACCGTAGTTCTTTGCAGGAAGCAAAGAAGTTTTTGCACTCAAGCCTTGTGGATGTTTGGAACATTTGAGTTGGTGTTTGGAGACTCTTTGTGTTGGAATTATTGCTTAGTCACTTTATCTAGTGTTCTTGGCAGCCTTTCACTACCTTGGCAAGGCTCCTTCTAATCAGAGACATTAGTTTGAAACAGCCTTTTAACCATGAAGGAATGGAATACGTAAATAATCATTAAAAGGTTTTGCTGTTACCTCTGTTTCATGTTTGTTTCCTTGGAACAAGGTTTGGGTCAGAACACAATAAGTAAAATATTACAAATCCACCCCTGCCTCCATCATTCCCTCACATGCCCCAATCACCATCCATCCCAACTTGAGATATCCCCTCTATTCCTCCTCAACCAGGTGCAGGAACAACATGACCTTGACTTCTTCTAAGAAAGCTATTATGTCGAAACACATCCACTCCATGCAGTTCCCCCCCTCCCATCTTCCCAGGCTCAAGAATGTGGTAGCGTGGAAGCTTCTGGTGCTAATATGGCTTCCAAATCTGACACAAGGACAGGAAATCCTCGACTTACAACAGTTCATTCAGTGACCGTTTGAAGTCACACAAGCACTGAAAAAAAAGTGATGTAAGGTTGTTTTTCACACTTACGACCATTGCCACATCCCCAAGGTTCCCGTGATCCAAATTCAGACGCTCAGCAACGGGTTCATATTTATGAAGGCTGCAGCCTCCCAGGGTCACATGATCCCTTTTTGCAACCTTGACCAGTCAGATTCACTTAACGAACCCTTGCAATGATTTGCTGAACGACTGCGCCAAAAGAAACAGGCCAAATCTTACTCGGTTGTGGTCGTACATTGAGGACTGCCTGTGCCTCATTTTTTTCCCACTTGGCATTCAAAGCATTCAGCGAAAAAGAAGCCCTTTGATATCATGATTGGTTTCCCTTAGATTAAAAAGCAATCAGACTATAAGCCTTAATTTTCTTATAGCTGTTTGTTAACAGAGGAGAGATAAGGCATGGCAAATCACTTGATTAACAGGGACTGCCTTTGTAATATCAGGGGTATAGTTTGAGGTGCCTGCATTTCATTATTAGATTTATCATTGTTCATTTGTAACATTTATTCTTGTTTCTGATTGGAATCATGCTCTTATTTTGTGATTTCGAGCCCCAAACTTTAACTGAAGGCCATTTTGGCACAAAAATGTACATTATTTAATGGGTATTTTCCATATGGTTACCCTTGGCTATGTTTCTTTTTCTTTTGAAATCATACATAAAATATGTTTTGGAAACACAAACTGAGCCTCATAGTCCTGTTCGGATGCACCATTAATGGAAGTGCTAATCAAAAAAAAAAAAAAAATCTCGAATGGCAGAAAGCGAGAATTATGTGGGGCCACTTGAGTCCATCAAGACCAACCCGGGAAGGTAAATTAAAGCATTCTGACCTGGTCTTCACTTGAAAGTATTTAATGAAGGAGAAGCTGGATTAAGTGGCTCCACTTTTGGGTTGCTCTTAATTTAAGATTTTCTTCCGCGTTCAGACAGAATCTGGGCTCCAGGCTCTTTACAATAATCCATGCTTCCATGCCTTGCATTCTGGAATGAAAACTGGGGTGTTGACTTTCTTTTGGGGGACATCCATGATTGAAGAGGTTGTTGCCTACTTCTCTTCTCCTCCTCCTCTTCTTCTCAGGGCTCCACACTCATTTTTCTTCTCGGTCTTTCCATATTATCCTGTAACTCACTTAAGTTGGCCAAGGACAAACCCAATCAATTTTGCAGTCAGCATAATAACCAGAAGCAATAACTAAATACGACATGGTTCTGGCATGCATGAGTCACACAACTCAATCACAGCAGTGACACCCTGTAGTTTATGAAGAAACTTTTGGGGAGATTACATGTTTCTACCCACCAATGAGCACCATAGTAAGTTCCCTTTCACTCACAGGCAAACTCGTAGACCAGAAATATTCCCAAATAGAGCACAATAAATTCCAGCTTCTAATAAGAATAAGAGCAGCAAGTGAATTCACTTTCTTGCCTTCTGTTGGGTACTTTTCTTTTTCCCCTTCATGCTATGAATAAATAACAAGAGGGTGTTTAGAATAAAGAAGATAGAGGTAGTTCTTGATTTACGACCATAATGGAGCCCAAATTTTGTGTTGCTAAGCAAGACGGTGGTTGAGTGAATTCTGCCCCAACGACATGAAGACAGCCGTTTCTTAAATGCCCAAATAAATTATAATGGGAAGGTTGATTCCACATAACGTGCTGAAGCTTTAAATTACCCAAATTACTTGCCTCCGGAAGTTGTAAATTCTCCAACACTGGGAATTTTTAAGAAGAAATTGGATAACCATTTGTCTGAAGTGGTGTAGGACCAGAAGACCTCCAAGGTCCCTTCCAACTCTGTTGTTCTATTCTATTCTATTCTATTCTATTCTATTCTATTCTATTCTATTCTATTCTATTCTATTCTATTCTATTCTATTCTATTCTCTGCTCTGCTCTGCTCTGCTCTGCTCTGCTCTTCTTGATTCTATTCTATTCTCCATTCCTCTATTCTAGTCTATCCTGTTTTATTCTATCCTATCCTATCCTATCCTACTAGCTATTCTATTTTATTCTATTTTCTATTCTGTTCTTTTCTATTTTCTATCCTGTCCTGTCCTGTTCTCTATTCTCTATTCTCAACTTCAGGAGTTGTGGATGCTCCATCACTTGAGGCTTTCAATAAAAAATTGCACAACCATTTGTCCACAATGGGTTAGAATTTCCTGCTTGAGCATGTGGTTGGACTAGATGACCTCCAAGGTCCCTTCCAACAGTGTTATCCTGTTATTCTAACTCAACCCTATTTTACCCTCAGCTGGTAAAAAAGAAGACAGAGAAGGCCCCATCGCCCCCAAAATGATAGGCATGGGACGATGAATACATATCTTTGGCAAAGTGCAGGAGGAAGAGATGAAGAGAAAGGAGTGGTTCTGAATTGAGGAGCTGTAGATCACAGTGTGTCACTCCCTAGTTCCCATCAGCCCCCTATCCAATCACTATCTTAGTTGGGGTGAAATGAATTGAGTTCTGATGTACCTGAAGAAAAAGAGTTTGGAAGATTGAGCATGCTTTAAGAAGTGAAGATGGGTGGGTTTAATCCATGGTTGGGATCTTCTCATCCAGCGAAGTGATTTTGTCTCCTGATTTCATTCTATATTCCTCCAACACATCTTGCTTTGTTATGTTTTTAGGATATTTTTCCCAAGTTTCTCTGTTTAATTGCATTTTTAAACTAAATGTTCTCAGAGAGCACCAATGAAGACCCATTGTCATGCCCTGTCAGAGTCTGAATCCGAGGAGGAGGAAGACGAACAGGTGACAGGGAGTGGAAGTGTGGCTCTGCTGGCTGTGGAGGAAACTGGGGAAGGGCAAAGTCCAGCTGGGCAGATCAGGAGAGAGGGAGAGCAAAGGAGAGGGAGTTCAGAGGAAGTCCCAGGCCCACCCCCTCTTCATCCTAGGGCACGCAGGGAGGAATGGAGAAGGGAGCAACGTGGCTTACGTGGCTTACGGGGGAGGAAAGGGCCCTGATTCCCTTCATTAGCCACACCTGGGAAGAGATGCAAGCTGATTGTGGCAGCTGCTAGGAGCAAATGTGACTTTATCCTGTGTTGTCTTTCCTTACCTGTGTTCCTGGCATCTTCCCAACCACATTGAGTTATTGCTATGCTTTCACGTCTAGAATTCTTGCTCCTGCCCTGCCAGACTAATTACCTTATTTTGCCTTGATTGGACTTAAAGTTACAGTTTTTGTTGATCACGTTTTGGACTTGATTCTCTGCAGCCAAAGGCTGTTCCTGGGAGAGTTTTTCTCCAGTCAGAAGGTAACCTAGACATTGGGAGCAAAGTTGGAGCTATTAAGGGGACTCTTATTATCTGACTGTGTTGCCTTTGTGCCACGCCCCTTTGGGTCATCACATCCATTGATATCCCAAATGGAACTCAGAGACCACCAAATAAATGAGAGAGAAAGAGGTGATGATAGGCTTTGAATCTTGTCATTTTAGCTTCTTGATCCTAGCTGTGGATTTCTATTTTGACCAAGCTGGAGAAACTCCTGGCTTGTCAATCTGAAGGTCTCCATCCCTGGCTAGTCCTCTCCTGCCCTCATCCCCTGTCCTTCCTCTTTCTCTCCAGGCGCTTCTTCTAGGCAAGGAGACGATGACATCCATCAGTGTCAAGTCCAGCTTCTGTGATTTATGAATATGCATAATGAGCTCTCACCTTTGAAAAGGACCAGCTAGGAAAATAATTGATTGGACAGGGAAAGAGCAGCCAAGAAAACAAGGTAAGAGAGGTAAGGTGAGGCTAAAAGCTATTTTTTTTTCCTGGCTAGATAAGGCTAACCATCAACCTGCCCCTGCCTTCTGAAGGAGAGAATTCCAAATTCTCACGTGGATAGCAGATGCATAAATCCCACAGCTGCTCTTTGAAAGCATGGTGACCCCAACCAGGAGAACATCAGCAGCCTTATATTCCAGGATCTGAGCCACCAGGAGATGTGGGGCCCTGGCAACATGGTCATTGGATAGTCCTAAGGGCCAGGTGTCGGGAGGAGGCATTGCAGTGATGACTTGGGTGATTTGTAGAGGATCCAAGAGACAACAGCACAATGCCTTGTTGCCTTTAGCATGGCCCCACAATTGCATTTAATCCATTTCATTGTGGGCCTTCTTAGGTGGTTTCAACCACATTACTTTATGATAATCTAATGTCTACTTAGTACCTCTGATGTGGGCCAACAAATTTAGCCCTAAATGGGAACTAAATTCTGGGAATTAAAATCATCTTGCAATTCTGGTATAACTCTTTATCAATACAACCAGATGTTTGTTTGGGTTTTCTTTCTTTCTTTCTTTCTTTCTTTCTTTCTTTCTTTCTTTCTTTCTTTCTTTCTTTCTTTCTTTCTTTCTCTCCTCCCTCCCCCCCTTCCTCCTTTCTCCCTTGCTCCTCCCTTGTTCCTCCCTTCCTTCCTCCCTTTCCTTCTTTCTTTCCTTCCTCCTCCCTTTCTTCCCCTTCCTTCCTTCTTTCCTTCTTCCCTCCCTCCCTCCTTTCTTCCACTTTCTTCCTTCCTTTCTCCCTTCCCCCCCTTTCTCTTTCTCTCTTTCTCAAGCAAAGAATTATGCACATATCACCACAACTAAAACACTGTTATCCATAGTCACTGGAGAGCATTTATCTCTCATGCCAGCAGCAATTGTTCAACCTACACTAGCAAGATACTGAGGGATCACCTATTTGCCCCAAATCAGTCCCCTTAAAGCAGGGGTGGGATGTTGTGATCCTCTAGATCCTGTTGGACTCAGTCTCCTGGGCTAGATCCACAAGAAAGGATACCAATTTAGCAACCTTGAGAGAAGCTTAGCAAAAGAGAAAAATAGAAAGTCAGAGGAAGAAGAAACAGAAACAGGAGGAAGAAGAAGAAGTTGATGATGATAGAGCAATTATATTAGAATAAAATCCCTTAGGAATAATAGAAATGCAAAAAAAAATGGTTGGGTCTGATGATAGAACTATGGATTCATTCTGCACCAGTCAAGCATAAACCATGCTAACCAGTTTCCTAATTCAGAACACTTCAAAATGCTACCTTGTGATCAAATCTTGTTGATCAACTAAACCGAGATCGAAAGAAAACCGGGAAAGGAAAAGCCAAGAAAACCATTTGCGAGTTATATCACCAATACTGTAAGCAAGACCCCAAAGATCAACAGTACATCAACAGATTCTTCTGTAATGTGAAATTCAGGAGAACACCAGAGAAGTCCAGATATGGCAGCGAAGATGCATTAAGCATTTTATCTTTAAAAAAAACAAAAAAATGACCTTCTAATTTCTGTCTCCCAGGCTTCAATTGCTTGCACACAAAACCAGAAAGAAGTTGCAGAAATCCAAATTTCAGATACGTTAAGCTCTCACCCCTCTAGTAAATCTTTAAGAGAGGGGAAAAAACAAGAGAAGAATTCATCCAGTTTTACAAAACTTGAGGATTTCAGAGGTGGTTTATCAGCCTCTTTGCAACCAGGCCTATAAATAATACATTCCTATCAACCTGACCTCAAAATGTCAATGCTGCCACCCCACCACATTTGCATAACTTGCACTGTCGAAACTTGAAGCATGTCAGCCTAGGAGCTCCAGTCTCTTGGTCTTATCTCTTAGCATCTAGCAGCCATTTTGCTTTCATAAAAGGCCCAGTGATGCTTCTGTGCAACATTTGTGTGTGCATTTGGAGTGTAAGAGAGAGAAATTGGATGAAATTTCTTCCTGGTCCTCCAAACAGCCGGCCTTTCCCATTTGCTCACTTTCTACAGTGTTGGACTGCAGGACCCCTCAACCTCAAAGAAATATCTTCCTATCTTCCAGATAAAGTTTTCTCTCCTCCCCTCTCCTCCCTCCTCTCCTCTCCTTTTCTGCTTCCTCTCCTTTCCTGCCTCCTCTTCCCTCTCTCCTCTCCTCTCTCCTCCTCTCATTTCCTCTCCTGCCTCCTCTCCCCACCCTCCTCTCCTCTCCTGCCTCCCTCTCTTCTCTCTCCTCTCCTCTCCCCCTTCCTCTCCTGCCTCTTCTCCCCTCTCCTCTCTCCTCTCCTGCTTCCTCTCCCTCCCCTGTCCTCTCCTCTCCTGCCGCCTCTCTTCTCTCTCCCCTCCTCTCCTTTCCTCTCCTACCTCCTCTCCCACATCTACAATTTCTAGTTATCATTAGAGCAGTGTTCTTCAACCTTGACCATTTTTAAGATGTGTGGACTTCAGCTCCCAGAATTCCCCAGCCAACATGGGAAGTTGATTTCCGGAATTGAAGCCTCTCCCCTGTTTTAAATATGCCAAGATTAATGGTGGCTAGGGAATTCTGGGAGCTGAAGTCCACGCATCATAAAGTTGCCAAGGTTGAGAGACACTGCTCTGGATGATAAATGCATGGTTTTAGCATGACAGTTGAGGTCAACTTATTCCATTCCTTGACCTTTTGATGCCCATCATAATTCATGAACTGAATCCATATTATCAATTGGTCCTTCAGGGTGAAACACATGCGGGAATTGCAAAATTCATGTGTTTCTTCCTTTGGAATGATCCCATTCAGAAGTCAGCAAACACATGGAAGCATTCTTTATCATCCTTGAATAAAGCATGCACGGAGGGTTTTTTTTCATTCATTCATTTTACCTGCATTGCCAGCTACCAAGGATGATCAGGGAACCTTCATGAAACTTGAAACCAAAAACCGAACCAAACGTAGAACCAAAGCAATGGGCAACTACCATTAAAAAAAACAATTCAGAACATTGAGACCGATTTGCAAGGAACAAATATTATGTTTGGGCAATTAGGGCTACAAAATCGAGAGATGAAAAATGCACCTAAAAAAAAAATGATTTTTTTTTTTTGCTTTTCCAAGTGGCGAAAATATTAAAAAAAAAAAAAAAGGATTATTTCAGATTTGGAGTGCTGGTAATATTTTAGACCAGCCTTTTCCAACTGCATGCTCACCAGAAATGCAATTCTACCAAAAAGTCCTCATTAACATAAGGAAATGCAACTATCAGAATTCCTTATTAACTTAGATAATCAAGCCAGATTCTTCCCCATCAATTCGGGCATGTCTAAACATCCAGGAAACCCCAGCTTCCCTTCACACTGATAACACTACCTAGCCTGGAAATGAAATGACTCCAAGAAAACAGCCAAGCTCAGAGAGACCAAGAATTCAACCAAATCCAAAGGATTTGCCTTGGAAATTCTGGGAATTCAGATGTTCAGCTCTTCTGGAAGAGTTCTGGGTGAGAAAGGTCCTTCAAGCAAACTTTCAAAGCAAATGTGGTTGACAAAGAAGATCACTTCAACTTTCCATGATGCTTCAAAACTCAGACCAAGACCAAGCAAGGTCTTCCCAAGCAGTTTAGATTAGATTAACAGAATTGGAAGGGGCCTTGTAGGTCATCTAGCAGTGTAGGTCATCTTCAACCGATGCTTACTCTCCATCTGAGAAGTAAATGTGATGTTTCCAAAACAGACTTTCTCAATCTTGACAATTTTAAGATGGGCGGATTTCAACTCCCAGGATTCCACTAGTAACATCATTGGTGGCAGTGAGTGCTCAACATATAAAAGTTCATTTAGCGACCGTTCAAAGTTATAACAGCCCTGTAAAAAGCAACTTATGACCGTTTTTTCCACTTACAACCATTGCCTGTAACTACAAAATTCAGACGTTCGGCAACTGACTCATATTTATGATGGTTTCAGTGTCCCAGGGTCATGTGATCAACTTTTGCGACCTTTTGTCAAAGCAAAGTCAACAGGGAAACCTGATCCACTCAACAACCCTGTTACTAACTGAACAATTCCAGCGATTCACTCAACACTTCTGACAAGAAAGGTCATAAAAGGAGGCAAAATTCACTGAATAACAGGCTGACAGAAATGATGGACTCCACTGTGGTCATAAATCAAGGACTGCATCTATACAGTAGCTTGTCTTGCCAATGTTAATAGAGGAAGAGGTTTTCTCCTCCTTGGTAGTTCCTTGACTGAATGCTCAAAAACCTCCTGTCCAGCCGCAACTCCCAGATAAGTAGGGATTAACACCAGGAAGAGGAAGAGGAAGAGGAAGAAGAAGAAGAAGAAGAAAAAGAAGAAGAAGAGGAGGAGGAGGAGGAGGAGGAGGAGGAGGAAGAGGAGGAGAAGGAGGGGGAAGAGGAGGAGGAGGAAGAAGAAGACAGAAGAAGGAGAGGAAGAGGAAGAGGAAGAGGAGGAGGAAGAAGAAGGGAGGCGAAGAAGAAGAATGGATTTTTATTTTGAAGAAGGAGAAGAAGAAGAAAAAGAAGAAGAAAAAGAAAAAGAAGAAGAAAAAGAAAAAGAAAAAGAAGAAGAAGAAGAAGAAGAAGAAGAAGAAGAAGAAGAAGAAGAAGAAGAAGAAGAAGAAGAAGAAGAGCAGCAACAACAAGAAGAACCAGAGAGAAAAATTACATTTCCGCCAACACTGGCAAGGCAAAGCTACTGTTTACAGACAGGGAGCAAACCCCACCCTCACTAGGCACTGATGGCGTTACCTAGCTGGGTCGTGAAATGTCTGCAGGCAAACATCCAAGCTCAAAGAGCACCAAAGGATCCCAGAGAAGATGCTCAACTTCCTTGGGTGGAGGGGAGGGGAAGGGGAGACACACACACACTTCTTCTTCTTCTTCTTCTTCTTCTTCTTCTTCTTCTTCTTCTTCTTCTTCTTCTTCTTCTTCTTCTTCTTCTTCTTCTTCTTCTTCTTCTTCTTCTTCTTCTTCTTCTTCTTCTTCTTCTTCTTCTTTTTTGTGGCAAGGGCAGATGAAGACCCTTCTTTAAAACTTCAACCGGCCAGAGAGATTAAAACGTGCCGCACAGTCTCTCCCCCCACCTCTTCCCAACTTCCTTCTCAAGCCAGCTGTCCCTCCTTTCTCAAGGGGGGGGGGGG